>BMAO01017567.1:0-138189 GCA_019973975.1 Trichonephila clavata
TATATATATATATGCTGATATGTATATAAATATATATACATATCAGCACAAAATAATACATAATTCAATACATAATAAGTAATTGAATAATTCTCGAATCATAATTGGAATATTTATTAGCATTTGTGAAAGTTACGTTACATACGTCTCTATATAAGATATTTTCTCCTTTCAATCATAAAAATCAAATTCATCACTATCTTCATCTTTTTTGTTATTATTAGCTTTTACTTCTAACTCCATTTCTGATCCAGATGATGTATCTAAACCTAAAACTAAATAATGAGAAAAGAAAAGAATATAGAATTAATATATTTATGTATTTACACAGTAAATATCTAGAGTAAGTGTCCTTAAAAAATAAATATAAATAATGATTTTATAGATGTCACACTAAATAAAATCGACTAATTTTTCAGCAAACAAAATTTAATATTGTCAATTTTTTATGAACCAATTAAGAAATAGTTCTGTTAAGTCTTTTCAAATATTTAAATATAGACACGTTTTTTTAAAGTTGCATATATCTGTTCCTGGTTTTTTTTCTGTAAATTCCATATAAATGAATTAGTTATAACAATAAACACCACAAATTCTTTTTATATGTTGGAGATGATTGAACTTAAGAAAATAAATAAATAATTACAAACAAAAGAAATTTTTTTTTTTATATAAAAAAATTATACCAAAACTTTAGTAAGAAGAGTAAAGAACAAAGTTTCGGTTATCTAATTGGTAGAAAAATGACTTATTTCAATTGAAGTATAGAGAATCAAGAGCCGGTTCTATCAGACTGCTATTACCAATTATGAAGTCATTAATAAAAAATCACTCAATTGCATTATTTTATTCTCAGGAAAATTAAATTAAAATATTAGTTTAATTGAAATGAAAAATATTACAAAACTTATTTATGAAACTCAAAACAGATTTAACGCAACACTGAAAACATTTTTTAAAAATTACATCATTTCATTTCATTATCTTCAGCTAATAGTCAATACTACTTTTAACAATATTATACAAATTTAGAGTTCTATTGAGATAGTGCATGTTTTATTTAATGACTGAAGTAATACAATTTTAATGTCCCTATAATATTTAGAAAAGACATGTTGCGTCAAAACAAAACAAAAAAAAATCACAAACACAAATTTCCCACTTAAAACTTTTAATGATACACAGTTCGGCAAATAAGTTTTAAGACTGTGTCCGTAAAAAGAAATGGAAAAACAAGAAGTTAATTCCAGTTTTTGGTTTTTTTTTATTCAAAATAGAACACTCCGGCATCAATGCACTAATTACAGCGATTGATTAAGGAATCGAACACCTGTAGTAAATCACTTCGTGGAATGATCTGCAAAGCAGGCGTCGAAGCTACTTGTAAGGCTGAAATATCCTCAAAATAACTCCCTTTTAATTTCATTTTAAGTTTTGGGAATAAGGAGTAGTCACAGGGTGCTAAGGTGAATACGGTGGATGGTTCAACACACAGACATTATTTTTTGCCAAAAATCGACGACCGACAAGGGAGGTGCGACTGGGTGCATTGTCGTGTAACAAACACAAACTGCTTTCGGTCTGATATTCTGGACGAATGCAACGAATTCTGGTAATCAAACGCTTTAAAACAGCTAAGTGGTACTGACCTGTAATTGTTTTTTCAGTTGGATCCAATTCTTTGTGGATAATACCCCTAGCATCGAAGAATGTTGTAATAAGCATAGTTTTGATTTTGGATGGAATTTTCCTTGATTTGTTGGCATGTGGTGAATTTTCAGAATTCCATTCCGCAATTTGTCATTTTGTTTCAGGGTCATATTGGAAACACCAAGTTTCATCACCTGTAACAATGGACTTGGATCGTTTTCAGCGTCTGAAATGATATCTCTGCAATGTGCAATTCTCATTGCTTTTTGTTTAGGGGATAAAATGTGAGGAACAAATTTAGCACAAACTCTTGTTTTGCCCAAATCTTCATGCAGCATGGTTCGAATTGTTTTTTTGTTGATGTTTAAAGAGTCTGCCATCATTCTTAACGATGTACAGCGATCACCTTGCCACGAAATTTCGTACTTTCTCAATTTCAAGTGTTTTAGATGAAATTGGTCTTCCACTATGTGCTGACCATCTTCTACCGTATCTCTTCCATCCAAAAAAACGTTTGTGTCGCACAAAAACGTTTGATCTATACTTAAGCAACAGTCACCGTAAACTTGATTCATGAGTTAGTATGTTTCCGAAGCACTTTTATTAAGTTTTGCGTGAAATTTAATTACAGCTCCTTGTTTCACACATCTTAAAAAATTAACGCTTGTCTTCTCTTAAGTACTTAACAAACTGTGCACAACTTGTTGGCAGTGTACCAACAGATTACCAACAAGGACATTATGACGCATGCGCATTTGCATTCATGGCATCATTACAGCCTGCGCTCTGGGACGAGTCTTAAGACTTATTTGCTGCACTGTGTATATCATTGGTTCTTACCTTTTCTAGTATTTTTTGATAATTTATTCTGAGGCTTATTGGCAGGAACTGAACTCATTTTCCTAAAATTAGGAAGTTATGATAAATCCATCATTATTATACTCAGAATTAAAAAAAAAACATTTTAAATTAAAATAGATTAATCAAAAATACATTTTGAAAAAAATACCTTGCACTGTTTTCAGGTTTGGTTTCTGATACATTTTCTACATTTTTGTCTATCTTTTGATCGGGAACTGCCGAATCAAATGCCCTAAAAGAGAGAGAGAGAGGGGGGGGGGGAAGGGAGGAGTTACAATCATATGGCATTGGCTTTTTCAGTTAGTTTGAAAGAGGACCAAAATTCATTATTTATACAATACTAGGGATTATATAAAATAGCTGAACTGAAACAATATTTAAAAAGGATAAAATAAAAAATGAAAAGGAATTAAATTATATTATCAATCCAATCATACATTATACGCTAAAATCACAAAATCGATTATTTAAAAAATCTGTTAAAAGAGCAGAACAAAGGTTTCAATTAATTTAAAGAATCTTAAGACTGGTAAAAACAAAGCAGGAATGAAAAAAACTATAAAAATAAAAAAATTTCTTTTTGACTAGCTTAAAAATTCATTTACCAACTACATATTTTTTTCAATATGGTAGTTTTACAGAAAGAGTTACGGAAATTCTGCTGACCCTAAATTATTAATCTAAATTTTTGCTAGTTTTGCTCTCAGCCATTTCTCTTAATCTTTAAGACTAGTAAATAATCAACCATTTGATATAAGTAGCATGAAATAAATATACATACGCATAGCTTGTCTTTCTAACGGCATTTGCTAAAGCATTTTCTATTTCATCCTCAGTATCAGATTCAGTTACTACTGGTCTTTTCTGTTTAGTTTGAGCAATACTTACGTTTCCTAACAATGCTTGATAAGCAGCTGTTGCTATTGGAAGAAAAGAAATATCGTGAAGCAAAAACAATGAATTACGTCTATATTACACAGGAAGAAATCAATTTATCAGCACAAATTACCCGTTAAAGGCGTTTCTTTTTCAGAAAAACTGTCTGATTCTGATGCTATTGAATAGTTTTCAGAATGAAGAGATGGTGATGAAGGACCTGAAATTATGAAACAGTTTTTTAGTTTAAGCAGCTTTTGAATTGTTGTTTCATATTAACATTACTCTAAATCTACACTGGTGTCCAAAAGTTAAGCATAAATTGTAAAATGCGAAAAACACAGAGTAAATATCCGTAAAATGATTCCAAATTTCTTGCGAATATTAATTGGGTGAAGAAGAAACATTGGGTTTATGCAAAACTTTTTAGTCGACTACGTCCGGCGCGAAACAACGGTGCATGTCGGAACGCGGAGAAACCGATTCACGCAGCATAGGCAGTTCAGACAAGTTTCGTGCAACTGCTGTGCGAAGGAACGTTGTTAACCATCAAACAAGGTGAATGATGGCACAAAGACGCCAATTGAACATGTTTACGAAAGGAAGAATCGTTGGAATGCTGGAATCCTCACGATCCCAAACGGAAGTGTCTCGAATTCTGAATGTGGACCAGTCTGTGATCTCAAGACTGCGGCAGAGGTTTCAAAGAACGGGAGATGTTACCCGGCAACCAGTATCAGGTCGACCAAGAGTCACAACCCCCCGCCAAGACCGATATCTGGTAATAAGTGCGCGACGTCAGAGGGGCAGTACTGCCAGAGCACTGGGTTCGGCGCTCGCAGTCGTCACAGGAATACGAATTTCGAGACAAACTGTTTACAGGAGACTCAATCATGCTGGCCTGTATGCCAGAAGACCAGCAGTTTGCATTCCCCTCACGTATGCGCATAAACGCGCTCGTTTGAACTGCAGTTTGAAACATCAACATTGGAGAGTGGGCCAATGTGATGTTCAGTGGTGAGTCCCGGTTTAGTCTGAGTAGTGATTTTCGGCGGGTAACGATATGGAGAGAACGTGGAACACGTTTTGAACCAAGAAACATAACGGAAAGACATCATTTTCCATCAAGGGGAGTAATGGCATGGGCAGGCATCATGATGGACGGCGGCACAGACCTCCATTTCTTTGACACGGGGTCTGTGACTGCTCAAAGATACAGAGACGAAGTTCTTGAGCCTTATGTTCGCTTGTTTCGAGGTGCTGTCGGTCCTGACTTCATATTCATGGATGATAATGCGCCATGTCACCGAGCGGTGCTGATTGATGACTTCCTTAAAACGGAAAACATCCAGCGCATGTCGCGGCCTGCGAACTCCCCTGATTTTAAATCCTATCGTGCATGTATGGGATATGCTCGGGAGACAAATTGCAGCCCTTTCGCACCCACCAAGCTCCGTTACAGAACTGAAGAGTGCTCTCCAAGAAGCTTGGAACCGTTTGAGCCCACAACTAATTCATCATGTCATAGCAAGTATGGTAAATCGCTGTGCAGCGTGCCTGGCTGTCAGAGGTGACCACACGCCTTTTTAAACTGCAGCATCAGTATTTTATTTTCTTTAATTTTTTCTTTAAAGTGTGAATCCTTGCTATGCTCAGTTTTCTTTCAAACTGCTACTTTGGATAGTAAAATTATTATCATTCTTTTGATTTGCTTCCTTAGTTTATAACCATTTTACACTCGCATATCACGTTTTCCGCCATTCTGATTTACAGTTCCTTCTTTATTCACATAATTATCAATTATGCTTAACTTTTGGACACCAGTGTAAATGAGGAATATTAGTGATAGAATTCTTAACATTGAATCTCTATCAAATGATGTGGACAACACTTAAGCTTACACTTTATTCTACCAATTTTACCACAAGACCATATGAACTTTTTGATACCTTTGATGAGAACTTTCATGCCTACATTTGAGCCTGGTTGTTAAAAATGAAGCAAGACACAAATCTCCAACACAATGCCATTAAACTTGTTGTCCAAAGGCCTCCCAAGTTCAACGGCCTCCATCTTAAGACTTTGAAATCAATTAATGTTAGGTCAGTTGATAGATTAGTAAACTACGCACATAAGGGCTGTTGACGACAGATCTCATAACTTTTAACATCGGTCAAATGAGATGAGGATAACACATGAGCTGGTACCCCACTTTCCAAACTTTAGTACCATTCCACTGTGAGGATTTTAAGCATTGAAAAATTTAACATATACAGCAAGTCTCAGGGACGTCTTAAGGCATGGGCCAACTGGGCCTGGACCCAGTGCCTCGGTCACAACGGGGGCCTCGTATCGTTCTCGAATCGGCCTTAATAAGATCATGATTCGAATAATTTTTACGGTCAAATGTTATTTCCGGTTATATTCTCCAAAAAACTGGGAATTTCGGACAATATGTCAAATGGCTACATGCGATGGCCGTCATCCCTGTATAGACAGTGCTAGTTTAAGCTCATTTCGGTCCCTGGGCGCAGAATATCTACAGGCCTTCTTGGCACTGGAGGGTCGAAATTTATAGTCAGGCAATCTGCTTAAATTCAGCTTATCCGGGCCCTTCTGTGCATCTCCGGGTCCCTGGGCGCACGTCCCAAGCGATCAATGGATAAACCGGCACTGTGTATAAGCCTAGGCATACCTCCATACACCAGTATTACTCATTCAGTCAAAAGGCGGCAGTCGGTCGAGCTGGTTTGTGCGATTATAAATCATGCAAATTTATTTGTTTCGGCTTATTGTTTGTACGAGTATTTGACTACATATGCTATGTGCTGTCTATTTTTAAGGGTTATAGGTGGAGCCTACATCTGTGTCGAGGCCCAGGGCCTCAAGAAGTCTTAAGATGTCCCTGGCAAGTCTAACATATACAGCAAGTCTGAGCATCAGGACTCAACAGAAATATGAGGGTCATGAGAGTTCATAACTATGACAAATGAGACTCTAGGGCCAATCAATGAATGTTGGGGCATTTGTTGCTACTTTCAGTTCGAATAATAAATAATAGTATAATTTTTTCTTATCAAGATGAAAGTTATTCCTATGTTTGAAGCATATTTTCAGGATATCTATTATGAAAAGCAGTGGTTCTGAAAACATTTATTTTAATGTATCTTTTAATTATATCCTCAATCTGGTGAATTTCTTTACGGTGACTCTCCTCCTGCCCCAAAATATGATATCTTAGAATTAGATAGATTGTCCTTGTGAGAGATTTTATAAAACAGGAACTCTTGTTATTACTTTTTGAAGCAACTTTAGTACTTCCTTTCAAACTGTTTGCTGTTCCCAAGAGAATGTGTACATACAGCTTAAGAATACTGATTTGTATTTAATAAGTTACATTTACTTACCTGCACTAATAGATGAATCAGCTTTTCCAATGCTGTTGCTAATAGCTAAGTGCTTCATTTTTTCTCGATGATCAGAATCTTTTTCCATTTGACTAGCATTTTCATGGGGAATAGAGTCTTCTTCTAACACAACACTGTCATATACTTTAATATATTTTTGATCTGTAGTTGAATGATCATTTGAACCACGTGGAACAGAAGCAGATGACTGGCTCTTTGGAATAGTTTTTTTGTCAGATTCTAGAAAGTCAAATTCATGGTTCATGCTTTCATCATCACTCCTAGAAACTGTTTTTTTAAAATCCTCATTATCAAATAGTAAATCATCATCTCTAATTTCTACATAGTGTCTATCTTCTGTATCAACAATGAAATCACCTGTAGCAGCATTATCAACATGTATTTCTGCAAATTGTTTTTCACTTGATTCATTGATTACTCTGTGGTCTTCCAAGATGACTTTTTCTGCTTCAAAAGATTCTTTTTCATCATATAAAGATCTTTCTTCAATGGTCATCGTTACATTAGACTGGTTTAGATTTGTTTTAGGCTCTAAGTTGAAATTTTCATCACTTTCCATTGGAATGATATTAGTATTTACAATGTTACCAGCAGGTTCTTGTGAAAATTGATTTTGTGTTTTTTCAGATATTGCAACAGCAGTATTATTGGAAAAACCTGAAGTACTATTCATACTTGGAACATGCACTTTCGAATTCATTGTTAAAGGAAAATGACAATTTTCACAAAAAATATGTTCTGTCTGAGTACTTTCAGATTGAAAGGTATATTTAGAATAGTCTAATAAAGAATTCTGGTGCATCATTTTAGTTTGATTCCTAGAAGGAAAATCACCAATTTGTATACTAGGATGTGAAACTTGAGGAATGTTTTGAAGTAAAGCATTGCTATAATAAGACTGAAGAGGTCTTTCAAAATTATCTTCAACTGAAGGCCAATTAGTAGTATTAGAATTAACAGCAATATTCTAAAAGATGAAAATATTTCATTGTGCATATAAGATAAACTATATTAAAAGATTTAATGATATTACTAGCATATTATATAATTAAATACTTTTTTAGAAATCTGGGAAAGATATCATGCAATATAGAATTACCAATTATATTAATTAATACATAATACTACAAGAGATTGAAAATTACACTCACAATAAATTTTTGAAGCTAAATCAGAGTTTGATAAAGGTTTTTGAAATGAAAAAGCTTATACTGGTTAATGGTATTAATAATATTTATATGATGCAATTTATCTTGAAATGTTTATTGTAGTTTCCAAATGAAAAATTAAAATACACAACACTTTTTAAGACAACAAATATAATACGTATGCAGATGATATGCATCTATATAGAATAGCTGAATTTTTGGCAACTCTATGTCTGGAACAATCCAAAACAAATTCCAATTCATAGACAAAATTCAATGAATGTTTAACTCATAAGTTGAAGATGCAACACCAAAAGATAGAATAAATTTTAGATAACATTAAATAAAACTTTTAATAATTTTCTAGAAAATTAATTCTTTTGATTTTTCTACAGAAATAAATAAAAACATTAATAAATTAGGGCATCATCACAATATTTTATAATGTTATTATAAATAATTACATCAACTCAAAAGCATTTTTTTCTCAATAGTAGTACTTCATATCACATTTTTAGAAAAAATGATCAAATCTCAATGAAATTTAAAACATTATGTAGCTAAAGTCCTCTAAAGGGTTGAAAAAAATTCTTCATGGAAAATTTACATTTAAAAATTAATTACATTAATTATGATAATCAATTAGCGTTCCTTTTATAATCAATGACACAAATATTGTACATTTATTAGGGTTCATTGTAAAATTTATTAGGGGCTTAATATATTTATTCTTGGCAAACTATATTATTTTTTTATGCAAATGGCTCTTATCAGAAACAATTCACTAACAAAAAAAATGTAACAAAAAAAAGAAAAAAAAAAAAAAATAAATAAATAAATAAAAAAAAAAACTTTTAAAAGTATATATTTATTTTTTAGTATCAATAAGAAAAAAAGATAGAGCTTGTTTCACAAAACAAAAATAATTTGGAGCAAATTTTAAAACATATGCAATAAGTAATTAACATATTTAAATAGATCACCATACAATTAATCAAAAATATATTTCTTTCTCCTCTAATTATACATAGTTAAATAAAATATTCAAAATAAAAATTTCTATTTCTTGAATGAAGGAAAAAATATTAATTTTATTTTGTACAGTAAAGTTTTTTGAATTTTATAATTAATAAAAAAATGAAGTGCTTTATATAAAACACTTTATTAGTTCAAATACTTACTCTTAATGCATTAAGTTTTTCTAATTTTAAAGACATTTGATCAGTTCGTCTGTCCAACTCTTCCATCTGCTTCATTAAATCTCTGTAAGTTTTTTCAGTTTCTCTTTCTCTTTTATTAATTTTTTGCAGATATTCTTGGAGAGGTGTACTAATAAAAATGAAAAGAATAGTAATATATTGTAATTTTGTCCCATGAATTTGAATGATAAAAATATATACACATGCAAAATTAAAAAGTTTAAAAATAAACATATACAATATCAAAGTAAAATTTCATATTATATATTTAAAAAACAATTTTATTTTAATCCAAAAGAATACAATGAGCTATAAAAAAAGTCTGCAACAGAAATCAGAAACAGACTG
Source organism: Trichonephila clavata (assembly GCA_019973975.1). Classification (NCBI taxonomy): domain Eukaryota; kingdom Metazoa; phylum Arthropoda; class Arachnida; order Araneae; family Nephilidae; genus Trichonephila; species Trichonephila clavata. The sequence goes on from BMAO01017567.1 coordinate 9,511, forward strand.
TAGCAAAATATATTAGTCCTATTAGAGAAAATTTCAAAATTTAGTTTTGATAAACATAAATAAGCATTTGCCAAACATTTGATACCTAACAATCTAAAGTTAATTGCAAATAATTTATGGACAATAGTCTTTTAGTTATTTTATTAATTTTTGATACTTTTTAGTAACTAAATTGTTACAAATATATAAGAATTGAAAATGGATTTTTGTATAAAAATATTGCTGTATAAAGCATTAATTTTCATAATTCTTTTTATTTCTTCAATAAAATATATTTGATTTCTTACTTCTCAGTTTCAAGAATAAAATCCATAATTAAATATTACTAAATGTTAAAATTTAATTAAATTTTATGTTTAGCATTTTTTAAAGCAGAAATAAATATTAATACACTGCAACAAATTGGACTCATACTCTAATAATATTCATCTTGTATTAAATATTTTTTTTACATTTACAGTTAAAATTCCTCGTTTAATATTGGAAGTTAAAATTTTCATAATTGATAAATTCAAAGTGTAACATGACTCAAATAACAAATTTGGTATTAGGTAAAGATCTGTGAAGTTTTATTAATAGGGAAAATGAGAAAGGAGAAAATGCCTGTGTTTACATAATTATTCTATACGTCCTACTCTACCTTTTTTGACTTAGGATATCTCTGAAAACTAATACACATACTAAGGGATTCCACATATTTGCCCTATAAAACCGAAAGTTCAGCAGCGGCTTTATTTCATTCTGATATATATATATATACAGCGGTGGCCAAAATTGTGGACCCTTTTTAAAATTGTTATGTTTTTAAAGTTTGTATGCTTATAGAAAATGTTACTTGGCACAAAATTCAAAGTCTTTTAAATCATTTTAAAGAGAATTCAATACAAAGAACAAAATTCAAATATTTTCAATGCAAAAAAAGTTATGCAGCAATAACTATTGGTATACATTAGATACGGATGATAGCGATGAGTTATCAGTACTAAGTGGGGTAGCCTTTATCTTTTACTGCAGCTTCACATCGATGTTTCATTGAGCTGAAAATAGTTTTAAGCTCTTCCTATGTTATTACATGATGCCACACAGGAAACAATTATATCCTCAGTTAGCTCCTTTTTATTTCATGAGTACCTCATTTGGTAAAGAGATTTCAAAAGGCGCCACCAGTGGCGTAACAGAAAACATTTGGACCTTCCCCCCTGCAAAGTCAGGTTTCAGGCCCCCAAGTTGGATTATACAAAAGGTAGGTACTTGAAGGCAGTCCGGCTTTGGGCTCCCTAGAACCCTGACCCCGCCGCGATGCGGGGGTGTACGTTACGCCACTGGGCGCCACAAGTTTTCAATAGGATTAAGGTCAGGACTGTTTCCTGCCCAGGACAACAACTCAATTATCTTAGAACGATACCAGTCTTTAGATTACTTTGTTATGAAAAACTCAAGGGCTTTGGGGGATGTCCGGACCCTCAGGACACCCCCCCCCCCTTGTGTGCGCCACTGTTGTAAATAGTTCCCTGATGGAAGGTAGAAGTTTGGATTCTAGATTGGTGTCAATGTATTTCTGACATTCAGTGATCCTTCAATGATATAAAGGCGACCGATACCATCTATATATATGCATGACAAAATCATAAAACTATGTGGGTACTTCACAGATGCCTGGATGCAGTTAGGATGTAGCGTTTCTCCCATTCTACGTCTTATATATTTTCGGCGATCACTACCGAATAACGTTATCTTAGTTTCAACCCTCCATATAACTTGTGTCCACTAATCATTTGTCCAATTAATGTATTCCTTTAACCACTGAAGTCTTTTTTTAGTGCTGCTGTAAACTAAGATAAGGCTTTTTTCGTGGAATTCTACCTTTTAGTCTAACATCTGCTAATCGGCTCCTGGTTATTTTTTAAACGACAGAAACACCAGCATTATTCAGATAACTTCTGATGACCATTAATGAATTCATTTATCTTGGAGTCATAGTATTTTTGTTTTTCTGTCATTAATAGATGCGGTGCATCTTTTTCTGCATAAATTTGTCTTCTGACATTGTAAGCAAAACTTTCAGTCTTTACATGTAGTCACTGAACTAACCACCTGTCCTGCAATTTTAACATAGGAAAGACCACTTTCTCGTCACACATCTCTTTCTAGGTATCCGATGTACTCTTTTATTTAATGCCAATGCTCCTTGACTCAATATCATTGTTGTCCTGGGCAGGAAACAGTCCTGACCTCAATTCTATCGAAAACTTGTGGCAGCATTTGAAAACACTAGTCCAAATGAGGTACCCATCAGTGGCGGATTAAGCGGGTGTCGGACCTGGCGGCCGCCAGGGGCCCCCAGCGCTGGTAGGGGCTCCAAGCTTGACGAGTGCAAAGGCCAGCGACAAACCAACCACGCCACCTTGGAACAAGAAATGAAAAGAAAACAAAGATACAATGAAAAACCCGCGAGAAATTTATCGAGATGTAAAAGAAATCCTAATGTAGAAAAACTTTTGAAAATATTTTTAACAATACCGATATCGAATCCATCAGGTGAATGATCTTTTTAAATTTTAAAACGTGTTAAAATAATCTAAGAAGTACTATGGGAGAAAAGAGAAATTGAATAACATGGCCATATTATATACAGAATAAAATGTTTTGGACAAAATAGATATGGTGAAAATAATTGATGAATTTGCCAAAGAGAAATCAAACTGTATAGAAAAACTGTAAAGTCTTATTTGTTCATATACAGTTAAGATTTTTCTTTGGCCGTTGAGTTTTATTATTATCAATACATTTTATTTTTGAAAATTGAAAGTAAGAGGCTCTTTTCACTATTTTAGTTTTTCGATTCTTGAGCCCATGGGCCTAAAACCTTTTACTGCCAGGGGCCTCCAACTACTTTAATCCGCCTCTGGTACCCATGAAATAAAAATGAACTAATTGTGGATGTAATTGTTTCCTGGCATCATGTAATAACAAAGGAAGAGCTTAAAACTATTTTCAGCTCAATGAAAGATTCATAGGAAGCTGTAATAAAAAATAAAGTCTACCCCACTAAGCACTGATAACTCACTGCAATCATGAGTATTTATTGTATATAGATAGTTATTGCAGTATAACATTTTTTTGCATTGCAAACATTTGAATTTTTTAATTTTTTTAAATTGAATTCAGTATTGAATTCTCCCTAAAATTATATGAAAGACTTTTCATTTTGTGCAATGCTACATTTTTTATAAGCATACAAACTTAAAAAATATAACAATTTTAAAAAGAATCCACAATTTTGGCTACCACTGTATATATAATTTTTTAGTTAATTTCATTTTGTTTAAATTATTATACCCTGAAAAGAAGAATGAATCAAACATATTCAGTAGTAGGTTCAAAATGGTTTAATTACTTCAAATAAATATTTCACTTAGTGTTTAAAATATATGATAATAAATCATTTACATATTTATAACTTACTTTTTCCAATTTATACTATTGTTAGCATTCATTTCAACATTCAGAAAATGAAGTTCCCTATACAATGTAAAAGATAAAAATGCTGCAGAATAATACAGGTAAAAATAATAAAAATGTATATTTCAGTAATACATTGATACAAATTCACTAATTTGTACAAAAAACGATTCAATTCAAAAGTGTGATTATGTTAACATAATATTTAAATGAAACATGAATTTAAAAGGATAACAAAGTAATAAAAATTCCAGCATATGAAATAAGTTTTACTTTGTCCTGATTGTTTTAATACATGAGTTAGCATAGTAGGTTAAATAAAACATTGACATTTTATGTATAATGTTACAAAGTGCTTCAATATGGAGCATTTTATTAATTGGAGAGTAATATATTTACATTTTTTAAAAAAACCAATCAAGTACATCTTTAAAAAATGGTATAAAATTAAAATAAAATTATAATATAAAATAAAAAATAAATTTTTTTTGGATGTTAGGTGAGAAAAGGAATTTTAATCTTTCTTATTAGTCTATTATTTCTTCAAGGATTTTAAAGAACAAATTTAAGTATTGCTTTGAATATAGAGCATAAATCACAAAATCTTGCTTTCCTTTTTATAATAAACTGACAGTTTTATCTGAAAATAAGAAAATTGCATAATCATTTTAAATTTTTAAATGCTTGGTGTATCTTATCATTCACACTGAAAAAGTAATAGACCAGATAATATAATCTTGTGATTCACAATCAGTTACATAATTTAATAAAACTGAATTTATAAAAAAATTCTAGAATCAGAAAAAGAGACAAATATTAAATTTGAAAAGATTTGTAACAAGTGTCAAAAAACAACACATTTTTATTTTTACTATTACAAAAAAAAAAAAAAAAAAAATAGCTACACATAATCACATGGATAACCACAGTGACTTTATTAAGTTAAAAAAAAATAACTGAATTTTATTAGTTAGTGATATTTTATTGTTGAATCTGATGCATTTAAGTACTTTTTTTTTTAATCAATGCTGATGATATAACAAAATCTATTCTTTATCATAAAATATAAAAAATATGATTGTCAATATCCCCTCTTGTAAATAAAATGAGCATAATTTATACTCATTAAAAAATAATACAAAGTATGAATTTCAGCATCTTAACAATAATTTAAGAAATTAAGATTCAGAGGTAATATTTTTGAAATTTGATTTACAATATTTTATACACAGCAAGCATTATAAATAATTTAAAATGTCCAAAATTATTACATGAGCATCAGTGTGGAAGTAAATGATGATGAATAAAGTAATACCTCTTTTTAAATTCTTCAAATAAAGTTGCAGTTTTTTTATGAAATTCAGCTGCCATAATTAATTTTCTGAAATGAAAATAATAAATTACTCATCATCACAATTACATCTGAAAACAAAAAAAAGGGGATACCATAAATTATGATGTATGTATAGCAAATCGATAGGAAACACGAGAAAAATAATTATCAAAAATACCTATGTATCTCTCTTTTTTATATACACAGTAAATATATTTCACAAAAAAGAGTGCAAAAAACTTTAAAAATATATGCAATTCATAAAAAAAAAATCTCTATATATTCAATGCTATACAAAAACATGTGATGAAATAACATCAAATTTTAAAATCTGTGTAAAAAGGCAATGAAAATTTTCATGTATGAAAATGTGATAAAACTTTTAGATACTTTAGTACCCATAAGCAGTCTTTTTAGATTTTGTAATAAATGTTCTGGTGGGCATCCCCCACCGTGGATTTATACCATAGGCTTTCAAAAATTAATCGGAAAAAAAAAACAGAATCCCTTTTATTTTCACTAGTTCTACTGGAAAGCATTTTCAATTACAGATGCAATCTCTGCTTTCATTTTAGGTTGGAAATATATTTCTTTTTAAAACCATAGAAGGGTACTTACATATTAGCGTTACCGCAGCAAAACTGGTGCCACACAAATCGCACCTTGATATCGAAACAGCAAAGATTCTAACATATTTTATATGAAAAAGTACCAATTAGTCAGAGTTTGGTGGCAAATGGCGTGATTCGCATGGTACCAATTTGGCTGCGGTGATGCTAAAACATAAGTACCCAAAAAACTCCTTAAAAAAATCTCGATCTGTCTGAAGACCTATGGATGGCATCAACTTTTGAAGATTTTTATACAAACTTTGTTTTATCACATTTCTGTCAAAATGTACTTATCTTTAAAAAGAAAAAAATCCTAATCCGATATATTTGTCCATCTTTTTTAACATAGTATATCTATAGTATAACATAAAGGAATTAAATTTTGATCTATAGATGATATATATAAGTACAGTTTTTTGGACTAAGCAATACTTTAAATAAATAAATTTTATCTTGAAATAAAATTAATTAATAAAAATAACTGAAAATAAAATGACTTCATATTTGAATCAGAAAGTTATAAATTTTATCTTGCAATTTAATGAGAATAACAATAATTTCATTCAAATAATACATAATTTTTTTCACAATTTATGACTTCAAAACTTAAGAAGAATGATATATTTTTCATCATTTGAATATTTGCTTGATTTTCATTCATAAAAGAAATTAAATGGCATTTAAAGTAATAAACTAAACAATTTTAATGATAAATTTCTTTTAATATTTTAATAATTTAAAAGAAATCCCCGAAATAGAATGTTTATTTCCCCGTCTTTTATATTTAAAAACTACAACAACATTTATAATCCAAAATAGTGAAAAAATTAACATTTAATAGGTAATAAAATCACCACAGAATACATGTGATTATTACGCTTAATTTATACACTGAAATAATTTTAAACTCAAAGCACCATGGCAGGGATTTGTATTATTTTACTAAGATTCTGCAGTTGATATGTATAATAGTTAATTTGTACTCACTAAAAAGTATTTACAAATAAAGAGCAGAATATGAGAAATGAAAATTTTATTTTAATACCACTTGTAATTTAAATAGAATTTGTTTCGTTTCAATCAGAGTTAGCGGTAAATTGCGCTCGAGCTAGTACGGAGCAGGCAAAAATTCACAGTTAAGTTTTTTCTCATAAAATTTCCAAATAGCTATTTTGAATTAAAATTAATCTATAAATACTTCAAATCAAGTATGCGATAGATTATTTCATATCTTTTGTAGATATTTTTTTCATAAACTTGGTTAACATTTAAGCAAGGTTATCGTATATGTGCTTATAATGTCTGCATACTATTATCAGCGGTAACCGCATCATTCGAACCCGTGATAATTTTGTAGGAAATTTAGTTTCTTATTTCTTGTCCGGAGAGTGCTGTGATCAAAGGTGCGTTGAACTTTGGCTGTATCTAATTGTATATTCATAAAGGTCAAAAGTAAAATAATTTTTATATTGTTGTGCTGTAAGTTCATTCTTTTTATGGATTTATATTTTTCTTCGACGTTTTTTTCATTGATAAAGTTGTGTATTTTGATTATCTTGATAAAAGTTACAAGACAAATTAATTTTTGATTAAAGAAGTAATTTACTATCTCTTGTACGGTTTACATGCATTATGAAATTATATGTTGTTCAGTAGTCCGGTCTGTTGCATAGATAAAAATTGTAACTCGCGCTTTATTTAAGTATTTACTCAAATTACCATGTTTTAATTTACATTTTATTGAATGTCAATGAATATATGTGCTTAAAGTTATTTTCTCTTCATTTCTTTCTTTTTAGGAGTATTAATTATGTGGAATTTCCTTGTGGTTCTCTTAGCTGTTGTGTTTTACTGTCTGACTTCAGATTTTTATAAGCAACTAAGTCCTGTCAGCTTTAAGTAAGAACAATAATTTTTACAATATTATGAATATAGGGTTTTAAATTTTGCAATGCATTAATATTTTAAAATCAAAATTAGATGAACTTCTTATAGGAAAGATGCTATTGTATTATTTATGTATATATTTTAATTTTATATTTTATGAGTACAGTATTATCATTTGTCCAAGGCTGTATCATTTAAAAGTTGATACAAAATTTTTCAATTTGTAATTAATACATAAACAAAATTTAATATACATTATGTTTAGAAATATATTATATTTATAATAAAATTACAAAATTTTTTATATGAACTTTTATTAATATTGTCATTATATACACTTGCTAGAAAAAGTCAGCGTTCTCCCATAAGGAATCATACAGCAAAGGTAAAATTTAATAGAAATATAATTTTATTCTGACAAAACTTCATAAATGTGTTTACTGTTATTTCAATATTGAACCTGCAAGAATTGGTGGAACTAGTTTGATATCCTGGGTCTTTGCGCCAAATGCCGCTTGGCGCAATAAAGAATCACGCCAAGCAGCACATGTCTTTGGAATGGAATCCAAGATGGCAGCATAGCAGTTAGAGATCGCCAGAAAAATAATTTTAAAGGACTTTTGAAATATAGTAAAATCTATTTCAAATGAAGAATATAGGAAAAGATTGAAAATAACCGAGATTAATAAAAAAGGAATATCAATATAATCTAAAAAAATATTTACTAGTAGTAATGTTATGCAATATATAATAAATAATCTTATAATATAATTTTATAGTAATTTTTTTATTATATAGTAATAATTATTATATATTCATATAGTATGATTTAACAATAATTATTTTACATAATAATAATCATATAATATAATTTAATAGTAGTTATAAAAAAGAGTAACCACATCGTATTATAATAAGAAGCGTACATAAGAAAACACATTCAACATAATAATAAATAAATAAAAAAATAATTATGAATGAACAACATCATAATAAATAAATAACATAATAATTCTTATAAACAAATAACATAATTATAAATAACATATTTGATAATTATTAGAAATATAATTAAAAACAATTATTACAAATAATGAGTAATGTATGAATATCACATATATTTATAGCTGTATTTTTATATTATTAATAAAATAATTACATAATGTATATTAAAATTAATAATGAATATCAAATAAAAAGTACTGCAAACGTGCAATGTTCCAAAAACTTCAAGTTCCTTCAACGAATTTCATCGAACAAGGAACATTTTTAAAAAGTAAAATAAATTGAAAATGGACAATATATATTTATAGCAATAATTAAAAGTACAACACTCATTCTTTTTAAAAAATATATCCTAGTACTCACTTATTATATTAGAAATATCCGTATTCAAAAATAGCACAAAATAAAACAGAAGACTGCTTTATTTTGCAAGATAGAGCAACTGCAATTAAAATGGTTAAATTGTTAAGGAAATCAAATTAAAATCGTCTGAAATTAATAAGGTTACCATGAGAAAGCTAATAAAAATTATTTCTAATATATGTTATCCCCATGGCAACTATATTGACAGATGTTAAAAATAGCAAGGTAACCATATTGTAATGTCATCGCCCATCTTAGCGAACATAAACAACTTAGTGCGTAGACCCAGGATATCAAACTAGCACCAAATTGGTTCATTTTGAATTAAAACTACTTAAGATAACTGGAGTTTATATAGTAGCAAAGTACACAAATAGTAGGCAGAAAAAGTCTGCATTCACTATTTCAATATTCTTGATTCCTGGAATTTTTATCAACATGCGTTATAGGTTAACGGAGTTTTTGCGTTCAGTTATCAAGTAAAATAGCTTAAGAATATTGTGACATAATAATTTTTACATTTTTGTGAGATACAAAGCAGTTCAAGGACATGGGAAAATAAATAGAAGGAAATTAGTATCAGTGAGCGTAAAATCATTGTGAAAATGTGGAAAGATGGAAAAAGTCACCAGGATATAGCCAGATCCATTGGATGGCAGTATTCAGCTATCCAAGCATGTAATTTTTAACTTTAAATCTGCAAGAGTTTACACATCCAAACCTCATTTAGGTCATCTATCTAATCTCACAATGAGAGAAAAACTAAGTATGATATCAATAGTGAAAAAAAATCTCCATTTTATTGCAACTCAAACAGCAACAGACATTTACGAGAAGTTTAACAAAAACATTTGTGTGGATACGGCAAGAAAAATCTTGAAAAAGAGCGGATACCCGCAGAAAACCTTATATTTCAATGACCAACAGGCTTAAGTGGATAGCTTTTGCAAAAGAGCATATACATAAACCTCCAGAGTTCTGGAGGACTGTGATATTCTCTGATGAGAGCAAATTTTGCATCTTGGGCATAAAAAGTCATAAACTGATGTGAAGAAAGCCTTACATAGTGTTTCAGAAAGAGCATTTAGTACCAATGGTAAAGCATGGCAGCAGTGGAGTTATAGTGTGGGCGAGCCATGGTATTGGCAAGTTGGAGTATTTTGATTCAATTATGAATAAATGATTACCTTGATGTCCTAAAAAACAATTTAAAGGAAAGTGCCTGCAAATTTGGCTTAGGATCATCGTTTCGTTTCCAATGCGACAACGATCTTAAGCACACCGCTGAGATTGTGAAGCTTTGGCTCTTGTATAATGCCCCAAATCAACTGCACATGCTCTTGCAGTCATCTGATCTGAATCTTATAGAACACCTGTGAGATTTGCTGGAGTGTAGGATTCGCCAACACAATATATCCAGCAAGGATATGAGAAAGAGTGTTTTTAATGACTAATGGGAGAAGATAAGCGCTGAAGAAACCACAAGATTTGTTAGTTTAATGCTGAAATGACTTCAGAAGGTTCTCATAAGACAAGGTTATCCAACCAGCCACTAAATAACTCATTATCCTCTTTTTAAATAATTTTTATAGTTACTGCTAAAACAGTGAATGCAGACTTTTTCTACTTGATTTTTGTTAGTATTACTACAAACTGTCATTATTTTAAAAGCTATGAAAGCAAACCAAATTTACTTTTGTTTTTTTTATTCTGAATACTTAAAATGAACTAAATAAAATATAGCTTTAAAATTTTTTTAAAATTCCAGTTTTCAAATTTTTTTCCCGTTTATGTAAGCGAGTACGTGAATGCAGACTTTTTCTAGCAAGTGTATGTTATTTTCTTTTCTTATTTTGGGGTTTTAAGGGGAAAAATTATTTACCTATTTTAATTGTTTGCACATCTTTAGTGATAAATTATTTTTCTTTTAGTTTTCATTAAGATAAGCTTTGCATGTTTTAATTTCTCTGTAGAGTGAATTAAATTTTAATGAAATCCATTTTTATTTTAGAACATTTTACCTTTTTAAGACTTGATATAGATACTGTGTATTCATCTTATATAAATATATTTAAAATTTAATACTCTCTGTGATTGGATAAAATTTAAAAAAAAAACAATTTAATTAATAAAACTAAAAAATACAGTATTTTTTAAAAATTTTTCTATTTGATTTGAATATTTGGTGTTAATTTAGAATGTATGCAAATGTTCCTATTTTTTTCAATGCTACATTTAATATGTAATTTTTGCATACAATGCCATTAAATCTTGACATTGTTCTATATACACATATATTTTTAAAAAAAACAAACAATTTTTTATATTTTGTTTGAAAATTATACATTTTTGTATAATTTATTGTCTATTTTCATTGAATTTTCCCGAAGTTCTAATTTGTAATGAATTAGATGTAAATTATTACAAAACGAGTAGTTATAAAAAATTTGATTTATGCAAGTTTTACTTTAAGCTAAGGTAATTAAACAGATGATGAATAATGATTCAAATTTAGTTAGATCAGTGAAAAGTTTTTATGTGTAATCATGATGCACTTAAAAATTAATATTTAAGTGTTGATTTTAGTATAGGACCAAAGTTTAGTATTGTGTAGTTATGTTATGAAAAAAAATGCCTGTATATTTATTAGAAGTTTTGAATAAAGTTGATGCATTTGTCATTGTAGTATTTTTATATTTAGATATCAAACCAATTTATAATTATTTAGATTTAAGTTGATAGTTTAATTATTGTGCAAATGTCTTACTACCAGAGCAATTAAAACAATTATGTTTTGATTCCATACTAATTGATTTAAAATTTGCTTTTTTTTATGATTAAGCTAATTGTAAAATTTGTTTAAAAAGTGTATATTTTTTTTAAAAAACAAATTTGTAAGTTTAAGGAGTTTCTTTAAAAAATTTAGGATAAGGTATTTAATTTTTATCAGAAAAAAAAGAAACATTTATCTGGCAGTTTTAATTTTTATTGATAATTTTAAAGTAATTTAATATCTTCAGTAGATCTAGTTTTTAGTAAATCTGTACTCTATCCTTATGTTTAATGTGTTATTTATTATGCTTCTTTGATCTTTTGTATTGTAATTGTAATATTTTTTCTGTTCAAGTGTTTCCCTTCCTGAAAAGTTCTCTGGTGCTCTTGCACCAAATGAATTGCTAGAAAAAGCTGAACGCATTCATGAAAATAATCTTCAGTGGCCAGAATCATTTGCATCTTTCAAAGGTAAGCAACTTTCTAAATTTTTTTTATTTTTAAAATTTTAATTTCTGAGTTTTGATATTTAATTCTCTATTGGTCAAATAAATGAGAAGACCTACAAATAATAAAACATAATATAAAACTGGACGTGTTTTAAATAAAAACACGTCTTAATGTAAGATTTTTAGAAATCAACATTGTCTTAAAATTTCATAATGCTATGAATTTATTTCAATCTGATATCACAAAATCGTTTATGTTCTCAATTCATTAATTTTATATGTATATAATTATTAGTAGATTTGTTTTTTATGATGTTTGTGTGTTTTTCAAAAATATGCATTGCAAATTTGCATTGTCACTTACAAGTTTTACTTTTTTTCTTGATTATGATTACATGGGTTAAATTTTCTGTTTAAAATGACTGCTCAGTTTAAGCCTCAAGTTCAATTCTTGATTTTATTTGAGATTTGTTTTGTAATAAAATGGTGGCTATTGTGCATTAGACAGAACTTTACTTGTAAATCCTCATGTGAAGAGTGTGAATGTTAAGATGGTGAGATAGAAAAAAATATGTCCTTGTCACTTTTATGATTGTCAAAATTTGCATGTCCATGGTTTTCAAAATTATGTGGCTCATTTTAAGCAATAATTTTTTTTTGTTCAGAATAACTATAATAAAACTTTGTATGTATGCTAGATAAAATCATATTTTAGTAAGGAAAAAATTTTGTTTATTATTTTTTAGAACTTTTATATTTTAGCAATGTAGAAATTTAAATGAATAATTTGTTTCTGAAACTTATGTGATGAAGCTATACAAATATTTCTGAAAAAATCAAGAATGCTTTACTTTTCATGTGTTCTACAATAAAAAAAGAATAAATATGCAAATGATACTTTTAGAATACTCCATTCTACGTAGTATTAAAAAAAAAAAGAGCCCTTAAATTTTTTTTGCCAAGATAAATAAAAAAAAAATAACTATAGATTTATAAAATGACATGCATATTAATCCATTCTATAGAATTGTAATTTTTATTTTGAAAGGGTTTTTTTTTTTTGCATCAATACATTAAAATTTAAAAAAAAAAAATGAGCCCTTAAATTTTTTTGTCAAGATAATTAAAACAAAAAAAGTAATAACTATAGATTTATAAAATGACATGCATATTAATCCATTCTATAGAATTGTAATTTTTGTTTTGAAAAGTTTTTTTTTTAGCATCAATACATTAAAATTGAGTAATTCCTATAAAAAGGAAAGAAAAAAACTCATTGTCATTGATTTTATACTTTCAGCAGGTTGATGGTGTTTAGTTTAATAGATATTCAAAATCAAAAGCTTGACATTTTACTCATATTTGAAGTTATTTAAAAGGGAAAAAAATGTGAAAACTAAACTTGGGTGTTTTGTACTTACTAAATTTTGCTATTGGTGCAGTTATCAATTAAGTGTTTTTCATATCTGTTATGAACTCCAATTACTACACATTGTCCCAATCTAGGCTTACTTATTGAGTAAAAGGTATTTAAATTAAAAAAAAAAGAATTGCAATGTAAAATCAATATTTGTTATGTGGCAATTTTTTAGTGAGTCGGGTAATTATTTAATTTTTAGGTAATAATGACATTACCTGAAAATTAAGTAAAATTTTATAAATATTATCTGACATACAGGCATTATTTTAGAAGTATTATGTAAAAAAGGGGAAACTTTCTGGAAACACATGCTATGATATGAACTAAAATTTTATGTTTGAAAGTGGGTTTTCAAGATATATCTTTAAATATATCAATGAAATATTCTGTGTAAATGGAAAATTACTTAATCTTTTAAATGTAGAAAGTAATTTGTATGGCATACTATCTATGCTATGTGTGTATATTGGGTTGTCATGAACTTAGGGATGGAAAGTGAATTATCTGCTATATGATTCATCAAAAAAAGACCATGATCCACACAATCATGATGCATTAGTAGCATACATATTTAGTAACACACATAAAAAAATGAGGGGAGCTTAGTTAAGACGTGATGTTGCATCTTTTATATCTCTGATCTTGTACCATTGGATCATCACATTTATTTTGAAATTCACAAAACTTTAAATGGTAAAAAATTTTATTAGTAACAATGACTTCAAATCATACTTGATTTAGTTGGTTGTTAATAAGGACCAAAAGTTGTATGATCTTGGAATCATATTACCGGAAAAATGGCAAAAGGTCATTGAACAGAATGGAAGATATTTTTCAATGAATAAAGTTTTCCTTTTTTGCATAGAAAAATTTCATACTAAAAAGCCCAATTACTTCATTGCCAATTCTATATGTGTGGTATGTTTAAAATGAGTGAATGATTAATGTTGGAGGAATTAAAAATAAAAATATTTTATATTAAAAGGGAATACATAAAGAATAAAAGTTTAGGGTGATACTCTACAGTTATTGTAGGATAACTATAGGAATGCTGTCATGCTTTTCCAGTAAGAATAAATAGATATGCCACTTTTTCAAAGCTATTTTACAGTTATGTTAAAATAGCAGTTTAGAAAATTGCAGATCACAGAATAGATTTATGTGTAGCCTTGTTCTAGGTAATATATATATAAATAAAAATATTTGTGTCAATATATTGTAGTTGACATTGCCATATTTCTGATTGTATTTCATTTTTGTCATTGTATTTGTTATTCTATTATGTTAATGTATGTGCAAAATAAGATTTATTAAAATAAACTTTAAATTGTTTGTAATTATGCTATTTTTCAAATTATTATAATGCTAACTAAACATGATTAAAAATGTACCATCCTTTTTTCCCACCAAAAATATGTAAATTATGCAACTTTATTTTATAAGTGAAATTATAATTAAGTTTTTTATATCTACTGTTTTTTATAATTAATAGCTAAAAATTATTTAATATTTCTTATTTAAAATTTAGGGCAATTATATACTGGATTAGGAGATGGAAGAATCGTCAAAGTAACAGATAAAGAAATTATTCCAATCTGCCGTACAGGTGCAACATGTGGTAAGTTACATATATGTGACATCAGTAACCATTCATTCTTTCTCTTTCTTTAAAAAAAAAAAGCTGTTTAGCAATTAACAGTATTCATGAATAACATTTAAATATTTACTTTTTGAATTTCATGATTAAAAAAATATTCTATATTAAAGTATGAATATTTTTTATCGGATTTATTTGTAAAACTAAAGTTAAAAAATGAATAAGAACAAACTGTTTTTTTTAATTTTAAAGTAATGTGTAAGTTATTAAATTAGAAATTTATGGATATACAGTCGACTCTCGATAATTCGAAATTGGAGGGACCAATGAAAAACTTTGAATTATCTAGAGATTAAATTATCAAGTGGGTAGGAAAAAACTCCCAAAATACACAAAGAGAAATTTCTTTCTAACACATTGAAATTTGAAACTATGTAATAAAACAATTGTACATGTGTATCAAATTATTTTAAAGTATTTTTAAAAAGTACAAATTATACAGTATAAATATAATACAGGAGTTAAAAGTCTCCTGTATTAAAAAAAATATATTCAATACATGCTTACACAATCCTATGCATATCTTCTTCACAAAAGTGTACCATCCTTTCTGAACACATAAATAGCAAGGCTATGTATGAAAATGAAAGATATGGATGGCTGACAACAAGTGCGATTGGTATATTGTCCACTTGGAGAAGGAAAGCAATAAAAGTTTCTTTTTATCTGAGGAACCACAAAACACGAAGGGGTAGCAGACAAATGGTCATTAAAGGGGCTACGTTACAGGGGAGACACGCAGAGACAATACAACGCAAAACTTGTAAGTTCCAACCTGTTTGTTACAGGACTGTACCTGAAAGTAAGTGTTTGAATTGACAACAGTTTTATAAGATAACTTAGAATTATCGCATGTTGTAGTCTGGCCAGCCACAGATTTTACTTTGAAATATTGAGTGTACCAAAACCTATTATTTTAGTTTGAAATATCAAGAGTTTTTTAAGGGACTGTGCATATACTTTGAATTATCGAGAGGTTCGTATTATCAAAGGTTTGAATTATCGAAAGTCGACTGTATAATGATAATCATTTTTATTCACTGGTAGTTTTAATATTTTTATTGAACGTACCTAAGACGAAGCAACTATTATCAATTAAGTAAAGTTTTTGATTTTGCTAGAGAATGAAGAACGATTGCTGTGTATGTTATATTTTTTTAATTATGCTCACAAACAGTCAGGGTAAAATTGTTATTTTCAAATGTTGATTCAGAATGTGTAAATCTTTAAGTTCTTGGAATAATTATATTTTTTCAATTTCTATCCTAGTAAATAGAGCACTAATAATGTATCCTAACATTATGTAGCAAATTAAATGCTTTAAAATTTTCTTTTAATATAGAGGGAGTGCATGAAGAACACATTTGTGGAAGACCTTTAGGATTAGTTTTCAATAAAGCGGGTCATCTTTATGCTGTTGATGGTTATCTAGGTCTTTTTAAAATTGATATAAATTCAGGTAAATAAGGCATTATGAAATTATTTGCTTTTTTACAAAATGTATTTGTATAAATGTTATTTAATATGAACCATTTTTTTTCAAATTTTAATTTTTTTTATAAATAGCAAACATTTTGTCTTTTTTTAGTAACTTTTTAAAGTTATTTTAAGTAAGATTTTCAAGTTTTTTTTTTACGAAAAAATGTTGTTAGATTCTAGTTTAATTCACACCTTTGATGACAGAAATTTGTGTCAAATTGTACCAATTTTTTTTTGTAATGGTCATATTGTTCCTGTGTTATAATTTGCTATGTTGGTAATAAGCAAATGTGTGCTCTAAAATAGAAACCAATCATTTAAGCATAATTATTACCATTTGAAGTATTTCTAATTAGTCTGTAGTTCTGTATTACATTTTTTTTCATATTTATTAATGTAATTTGAAATTTTTTTACTCAAAACTTTGTTAAAAAAGTTATAGAACAGAAAGAGAATCAATGAGCAACTGTTATTTTTTAGCTTTCACTAATATTCTGCTTACCATGATATTATGTAATCTTTAAAAAATGATTGTCTACTATTAAAGTCTGCTAGAGTTTTCTTTAACGAATTGAAGGATTATATAAATTTTATATTGTGAATTACTAACAATTATATTTATGGGGGTTTTGTCAAAGCCCTTATTAACATTTGCAAGATAGAGTATGATTGTTATTCAAATACTAAAATTGAATAAATAAGTTAGAAGTTATGACTTTTGTAAAAACTGCATTTTTAAAAATATTGCCAATTTATTCCCATGTATGGCAAGAATTGCAATATTGCAAAGAATCAGGAAGATGATTTATGAACTTCTTTGGGATCTATATTTAAGTATCTTAATTTGTTTTAAATCTTGTAAAAAGGTTTTTTTCTAATGGGTCTGCTCATTGGTATTTTAACCTTTGCAGACCTAGTACATTCCCCAGGAGCTAGTATCACTTTTTGGTGCAGCACCATACAGGCAATACCAATTACCTCAAGTAATTTTGACGGCCTAGTTTCCTCCTCAGAGGGAGGCACCTGAGCTCTAACGATGGGAACCTGTACTAGGATTTAATTTTGCTGAGAGCACCCAAGCCAAATGGACACTCTAGGGTTATTTTACATGCAGTATATTCATATGACATAGCCTCTGTTGATTTTCTATATCATGAAAATCCACTGACTTAGGGCCGGAGTCGAACCCGATATCTTGGGTTCAGAAGGCCAGCGACAAACCAACCACGCCACCCAGCTGGCCACTTTTGTAAAGAGTGGAAATTTTATGTTACAATAACTAATTTGTATATTTTCTTTTGATGAAACGTAGTATTTATGTTGAAAAAGTAATTATTAATTATATAAAGAATGCTTGCATAGTAATATGGACCTCATGGACTTAAGTGCCTTTAGACAAAATATATTCATTAGTTTTATAATTTGTATAAGTATTATTAGCACATGTTGTGTACTTTCAAAAGAGAATCTTAAATGGAGAAAGTTTTCCTGAAATTAAGTAATTTTAGATGCATGTAAAAATTTATTTTTTAAATTATTTTGAAAAAATAACCAGAACGTTGGTATGAGAGAGAGAATGTATGAATTGTATTTTTTCAACTGTAAATTATTGCAAATCAAAATATGAATCCTTAAAAATATTGATTCATTTTCTCCTAATTTGCAATTTAATTAAGTTACTTTAAAATTAATATTTTATTTTAATAAAAAAGAAATTTTGTCATGAAAATGCAAATAATAACAGTGTATGAGCTAACTTGAGCAACTAGTGGCATTAGTAATCAGAAATTTATTAATTTGTGAAATTCAATGTAATACTTTAGAGGAATATTCTGTAAAAATTTTATTTATATATAATGTAAAATATTACAGAAAGAGATCTAGAAGCTTCTGGGACATAATAAACAATTAGGTATGATGAAAGACATTTTTAATTTAAACTCTATCATCATTAAATTGCCTCAGCTCGAATTCAAATCATGGGTGTTCAGGTCTGAAGCTGAGTATGCTTCCTCAAAGCCATGGTGACTACTAATACAACTTTATTGCATTTAAATTTGTTAATTTTATTTTCCATTAAAACAGGTTTGGGAGAAGAGAAAGAAAAAAGATTATGAGATTGATTTTTTTAAACCTCTATTTAGATGTCTGGGAGGGTAAAATATTTTGTCTGTCAATATTAAAAAAATCAACTGTTTTCCAAAGTATTTTCTGAAGGATTATCTTTGCTATATTCTTTTTAGGGTAGAATTTCTGTGGCAAGGTACTGAAGCTTCAGGTGTAGTTTAAAATAAGTTATTTAAGCTACTATAATATTAGACTGCTATTGTGAAAACTTATCTAAATTCTTTTAGGTAAAAAAGTTAATATTCTGCCATCGAAAACCATTGTTGAAGATTTGCCTCTAATATTTTTAAATTCTCTGACTTTTGATGAAAAGGAAGAGAATCTTTACATAACCCAATCAAGTACTCGATGGAATATCAGTTCTGTTATTGTGAGCATTATAGAACATGATACTTCAGGCAGGTATGTTTTAGTTGAATGAATTGTTTTTGTCTTGTATAAGAAGTAACTTTCTGTAATCCATATCCCTATATATCCATTAAAAATTAAAAGTACGGGGAAATGCATTTAACGGGAAAATGGTGAAAACAAAGTATTGGTTAACATGAAATATTAAAACAGTTCTGACAAACTACTATGTATTTTCATGCATTTTTTTTCTCTTAACACAAAATGAAAATTTTTTAACACGGAAAGATTTCCCTTCTGGGGATGAGCAAAATATGGGAAAACACCAGCCATTTAATAAAATACTTGAAAAAGTTTCTGTATTATTGGACTGTTCTACTGCATCAGAAGAATTCATGGCAGTAGATGATGGAAAAGACATTTTGGAGTTTGTTTAAAGCTAAAAAAATATCATTCACATTCAGATGACGAAAATGAAATGAATAATGCAGTCCCTGTTTCCATGTTTTCTGAAATGAGGAACATCATGAAAAGTATGTGCAGTAATGAATAACAAAATGGATAAAATTAAACAAGTTGTGGACAATTTGATGCTAAAAAACAATGCAAAGAAAAATACCAGATTTTTTTTCTTCAAAAACTGTGTTAAAATGTTCCAGTTTTCAAAGAACTTAAAAATTTTGTATTAAATTTCATTAAGTTCTTAGGAATGGTTTTATTTCATTGGTTTTTATTAAATACTTGCATATATACATATCTAAACAAAAATACTATGTTTTCTAATAAACTTAATTTTCTTAAATGTTTTTTTTTGCAATATCCCTTAACACGAAAAAATATTTCAGTCCCCCTCACTTTCGTATTAAGCAATTTTCACTGTAATATGTTTAATTTAGATATTCTTCCCAATGAAGTCAAATTTTGATATCTACTGTTATTATCAAATTATTGTTAGATTTATTCATTATAAAATTAGTGAAATTATAGTAAATGTGTAATGTATTGTTTTGCTAACAAGTAATTCATGTATTAAAAATGTTTCTTGATGTTGATTTTAAAAAAATTGAAGTTTTTTGAAATGTTGTTGTATTATGGGTTTCTATAAAATTGCTTGTAAAAAAAATAATAAAAATCGCTCAAGAATTTTAAATCATCAAATGAAAATGATATTCACTACTTTTTACCAGTAAATGCAATGATATTCTTTAAATCTGCAAACTTTATGAATTACTTAAATTTTTTTAGTTCTGTAAGCTATCACAACTTGCTAAATGCAGAAATAAATTTCAATCACTTAGAAACAAATAGTATGTGTGAAGTATCGAACGGGTTAAACTCAATATTTTTTAAACTATATCTGTACTTCAGTTATTTATTGATGACTAATTAACTGATCACACGCATAGAGAACTAAAAGTAGTTAAAACTAGTCAAATATTACTACAAGAAGCTATGATGAAATCATGCTTTTCATCCTTTTTGTATCAAAATTTGCATTAGAATATTTAAAAGCCAAAATTTTGAAAGTATACCATATAAACATAAAAGTTAAAATTGAGAATAATTTTAGAATGTTAATTTTTGCTTTGTATTTTCTTCCTCATTGGCAATATATGAGGAATATATTGCCAATATAGTGGCATGAACATATATTGTACATAAAATTTGTATAATTCTTGTGGCAATAACAATTAATTGGTATAACAATTTTCATAATTCAGATTCAAATAATATTTTATGAAAAGCTCTTTTTAGTATTAAATTAACTAAAAAATTTCCTTATACAATATCTTTATTTATATAAAATATCATTAAGTGATGAATGAGGTACATATATATTAATAATTTCTTGGTAGATCAGTGAGTCATTTTATCAATGATTAATATACATGTAATTTGTTCATTAATACACTTAAATGAATGAATTGTGTACCAAAATAGTTTTATTCTTCAAATTGAAAGTTTTATGTTTTTCTATTATCCCGAATTGGGTTATGATAAAAACATTCATTAAAAAAACTAAATGTAATATTTAATGTTTTTAAAAAAAAGAAGCATTTATGATTTAACTAAGAAAGGATTATTAAGAAACTTAAGAAAGAAAAGTTATTAAAAATAGAAAACTTTAAAATTTTTGGTCATTTGATTCAAGTATTATTGATTTCTGATTGAAATTGCATAACTTTTTATCTTTATCAAGTACAAAAAAAAAAAAAAAAAAAAAAAAATCCATATTAGTGTTTTGGTGGCAATTTTATCAGCATTATTTTATAAAAGAACTGGATAAATTAATTTGTGTTGAATGCTATATATACAAATGGCAGGATTTTAATGGAAAAGAGAAATGAAAAGAACTGGGACAAGTGATAATCTTGTATTTGGGCTTCTTCTGAGATCAAAGCTGTTGGATAGAATCAAATTGGGAGTTCTGTTTGCTGCTAATGTCAATCAAGTGTTCTTGTTGTATTGTTATGGAGCTTATATTTCCTTTTAAAATTTTAAGTTATATGGACGCTGGCTAATTAAATTAATTTTATGTACAGTTAATATTTAAATTTTGTTACTTGTGGATTCTTTAACAAAATTTTATCTTACAAGTTACTTAGAAAAGAGATTTTGTTCTAAAACTCAATTCCAGCATTGGAAAAGAGCATATTTCCTCTCCTTAATAAATGCTTATTTACTCGAATTTTTCTTGTAAAATTTTCAAATTTCCCCCCTTAAATGAGTCAGTTTGATCATCTTGGATCCAGTTTAAAACTGCATTAAATTGCAAATTTTTACATGCTTAATTTTAATAATTTTCCTTTACGTAATTTTAAAATTCTATAATTTCTTTCAGTCATTCTGATAAGGTGACTTTCCTGAAGTGGGGGTTAGTGCCATCACCATTGCCAAAAGAAAAGTGATTCTATTGGCAGTCTCATGAACTTTTCGAATAATGTTAAATTTTGTATTCTTGCAATGAAAGCATTTTATTAAAAATTTTTTTTAAAACTTATTAGAATTAAGTAGATTAAATGTGAAAATTCAATTGAGATTTCCTTGCAGTGGTTTTGTAATAAATATGAAATAACTTCAGAATCGAATCTAAATTTATATTTTATTAACATATTTAATATTAAAAAATTTGTATTCCAATAACTTTTCAGTTGGGGTCAAACAGTAAAAAAAAAATTAATATTTACTAAATGTGAATTATGTTTATCGTTCTGAATTAAGTTTGTTGTATGCTAAGAAAAGCTGGAATTAAATTGTCTCTTACAATTTTTTTACTAAGTGTAGGGAATTGTTAGTAGTGAAAGTGAATTAGATTTTTTGTTTTGTTTTAGAGGCATTTATATATTTCAGTTATATTTTTGTAAATATTCAAGAAGTGTAAAATTTTAAATTATTCAGTTTTACAGAGAGAATCAAAATTATACTTCTATTTACAAAGGTACTCAACAGTTATATAAACTAATGTATTCTTAATATTTTACTTTAATTCCTCTGTTTTCTAGGTTACTTAAATATAACCTTAAGACAAAGAAGGTAACAGTTATTTTGAAAGATCTTTCATTTCCTAATGGTGTTGTATTGACTCATGATGGAACAGCTTTGCTAATTGCGGAAGGCTCTAATAATAAAATATTCAAGTAAGTGTATATATTTTTATGTTTGTCAAAAAGATTCAAGAAATCTGAAGTTTTATTTATTGAAGCTTCTTTTAGTACTAAAAGATTTTTCTGACTTTGTATCTTATTAGGTATTATGCACAATTAGGATTTCTGAAAAAGTTATTTTGTCCCTTTTTATTTAGACAAGTTATTTTTATAAATAGTAGTAATGAAAGCATAATTTAGGTTTGGGTTAGAAGCTGATATTTGATCTTGTTTTTTAATAAAATCCTTGTAACTTCTCTCAATGGCAAAAATAAATAAATAGTTCATGGTGTTGCTAATTTTTTCAGCTGTTGAAACAATTTCCTTTAAAACTGGCATGAGAAATTTTATTATTTGAATTACTTTTATACTGACCTGGGCTGTGGTTTTTATAAGATTAGTTTAATAGTATAAATAAAACACAAAGGGGATATTTATTATATAGATTTTGTAGTACTTGTGTCTAATAGAACCAGAGTTTTGATTCAAGTGTTTTTTTTTTATTGCATGTACAAATTATGTGAGTTTTGGTTTGCTTATGAATTTATTGTGTCTTTTTGTCATATATTTCTTTTATAATGTTTTTGTTGTTTCAATGCTGTTATTGCTTTTGTTGCTGTTTTTTTTTTTTACATTTTGTTATAAATTCTGTTAAGAAAATTTTCATTGATTTTCTTGTGCATTGTATTCATGTTCACAATCTTGAGAACAATTGATATTTGTAAGAATTTTATATTCTATGCTCTCATCTTAGATGTAATTTTTAAAGATGCATTTAAAAATGATTCAGCATTTGAATTTTGCTGACATGAAAAAAGGGCCAATGTTTGGGGCATTGTAGTGACTTAAATATTTGTGTCATTTATACCCTTTCTTGTTCAAGTTAAAGTCATAAATTTTACAAAAATTGTATTAAAAGAAATTTTCTCGGTTAAAATTAAGTTTTCAAAAGTTATCATGATTAAGGTGCGTTAACAGTAATATCTGAAAGTAAACAATAGTGAACCATAAATTTTATTCTATAATTGATATGAATAAGAAAGTAAACCATAGTTTATAATATTTTTAATTTAATGTACATAAAAGCTTTTTTCAAACTAACTTTAAACTTCCATAAATATTTTCTTTGCATATGTACATATGCTTAAAAATTCAATAAATTTTCAGTAATTATTTACTAATATTCTTAAGGTCTACATCAGAGGTTCCCAAACTTTTTTGTCTCGTAGACCCCTTGCCATGTTTTATCAGTTTAGGTTAGACCCCTGCTTAATTAATATTGAATTTTTGAAAATTTATCAACTTAAATGTCTTTTTGACAGCTGGTACTTCTACTCCTACTTTAAAAGAATTAAATATCTAACTATAATGAAATATTCTCTTTAAAATTTAAAAAGCACATTTTAATTAAATAAAAAAAGTTAATTAATAAATAAAACTGTTAAATAAACAAACTTAACAACAAACAAATTCTTTTAATGAGAGGGATGAATCTCTTGCACTACAATATCAAATTTTCAACATTTGGTATCAATCTTGTCTGGTTTAACCTTAAATTTCCTCTGCTATAGTGTCCAGTTTTTTTTTTAGATTGGAAACTACGCTGAAACTCCTTCACACTAGGAAAAGCAATGAAAAACTTCTTCACAATTATCCATAAGTCGGGGCAAATAACAATTTTGATTTTTTAAAGCCAAAATTGCTGGCCTCCATTTCTAAACATTAAAATCTTGTTAGTGCTTATTACAGTGAGTTCTATGACATTTTTTTCAATATGATCATATGAATTCATTGCCTACTGTGGTATTGCCATAGTCAAGTTTTCTCAAACCTGGTTTCAAAATCTGACTAAAAGGCATTTAAATGTTAAATGTAGGTTAAAACATTCTGACAAATTGTCTGTGACAAATTTAGAATAATTCGGGACCTCCAGTATTATACTTATTTAGTTTAACTCGGGAAAGAAAAGCTGAAATGGTTCTTGCTTTAATAAAATTTATGCTGTTACCTTGTAAATGCAAATTAACCTCATTAAATTTAGTAAATAAATCTGTTAAATAGGTAAAATTTGGTTTCCACTTGATTATAATTTTTTAAAAAATTAAAGTCAGTCTAGTTTAATGAGAGCCACTATCATAGACCTCTACTTACACCTCTTGGACCCCCAAATTTATTTTTGGCTGACATAGACGCCTTGAAGGTCGTCATAGATC
Organism: Trichonephila clavata; assembly: GCA_019973975.1. Taxonomy (NCBI): domain Eukaryota; kingdom Metazoa; phylum Arthropoda; class Arachnida; order Araneae; family Nephilidae; genus Trichonephila; species Trichonephila clavata. The sequence goes on from BMAO01017567.1 coordinate 34,281, forward strand.
CCTGGGGGTCTATATAGACCCCCTTGGGAATCACTGGTCTAAATCTAGAAATGACATTGAATTAATAAATAAAATGTTCCAATAGTAAGTGAAATGAATAATCATTTTTTAAATAATATGCTGCTGTATTTGTTTGAATTGTGTAATTTATTGGTGTGTATTTTTAATTAGGTATCATATTGCGGGTCCAACAGAAGGCTTAAATGAGGAACTTCCTATAAAATTACCTGGTGAACCTGATAATATAAAGAGAAGTAAAAATGGAAATTATTGGATTACTGTTGCAACTGCTCGTTCTCTCGAGAATCCAACTATTTTGGACAGAATAAGTGACAAACCTTTAATAAGATCAATATTTCTTCATGTCCATCGATTATCCACTGCTCCTATCTATGCAGTTTTACAGTATGTGCCTTATAAAAAAGTTAAAGAAATAGGTTATGAGGTAATGCTTTTTAATTATTAACCAGTAAAATATTATTCATTATTAGTCTCTGTTGTTCTTTATTAATTTTCAATCAATATAATATTGCTGTTTATGTAAAAAAATTTTAAAAATATAAAGATTTGTGTGAATTAAAGTCAAAAGTTTATTAAATATACTCATATGATTTGAAAGTAAGTGTTTTTAGCACTGCTCTCAAGATTTTTCTTACACTTAAAATTTCTAGATAAAAATATATTAATAAGTATATGTAGTATTTTCAACAATATTAAACATACAAATTCACTAACCTGATAGAATGTAGAAAATGTATCCAACAAGTTTTGATACTTTTATTGCTTAGTGAAAATAATCAATTACATGTAACATTTTGTTTTTCCCCTTTATTTTTTGACTCTTGTAAAAGCCTTGAGTTCATGCTTCTAAATGAATTTTCAGTTTTTGCCTTGTCATTGAGATTTTCATTTTATGACTTATTGAACCATTTGCCACAGGTGAATAAACTATCTGTTTTCATAAAAAATGTCAGATACTCTCTTTCATAAGTTCTCAATCACATCAGGCCAGGGCTACTATATGGCAAAGGTAAAGCAGTTGCAAGAATCTTAAAAGATTAGTTCTATGTAATTGATAGTATGGAAGAGCAATTTTCTTGTTGAAGAACAAACCAACATGCATCCTAATAATTCCTCATCCAAGGCAAAGTTTTATACAACAATGAAATGTCATACACCTCAGTTGTAGCAGATTTTGTGAACCTATACACTAGTATATTTCTAGTATGCTACTTTTGCCTAGACAAGAATATCTATGATGATTTTTTGGGCCAAATGATTATGGTCATGTACTCGCAGCCAGCTTTGTCGAGTTTGTCAGTCTTGGTATCATCGAGCATTTGCTGTGTTGAGGGGCTGATGCACATAGGATATGTTGAGGTTCAATGTCCTTACATTGGCATGGCTTGGAAATTTGAAAAGTGAGGTACCAGTTCAGATGCTATCTTCATTTGATCAAGATTCAAAACTATGGGGTCTGTCACTAATTGCTGTCATGCAGTTTTAAAGTGCACCATGAATAAAAAACAAATTAGATGACTTTGTGTTTTGTTCTGATCTAGAACACTTTTTTCACCATATAAGACCATTTTAAGAAAATAGTTTTTATCAAACAAATGTTCATTATTCAGTGCTGGTTATATCGTATTCAATGCCTTTTAAATTTCTCTTTATTCTCTGAGATTTTAAGGGCAAATATTTTTCCTCCTGTTTGTAGTGAAATCCTAATAGTTAATTCTTATTGAATGGAATGGAATGGCAAGTTTATGTTGATCTTCTGAAGGATTTTACAAACTGTGGCCTCAGTTGAAAATCCTTGTGCTTTTCATAAGTTTTTTTTTAGATCCTGCCTTTTTTTTTGATATAGTCACTCTTGACCATATATGTACTACAGATTTAGTTGAAAGTAGATCATAGGTCCCCAACCTTTTTGAACCGGCACCCCCTTTTCTAGTGAATATTTTGATACCAGCCCTTCCCACTCTAAAGAAATAAGAGCATACATAATACGTGATGAAAACAAGAATTGAATTTTTAAGAAATATTCTATAGCTAATTGAATATATTTTTTAATTTAATTTTTTTTCTATAGCCCCCAATTTTTTTTACTTGCCAATCTGAAATAGCTATTGCTATGAATATATTTAAGTATGTAATATTATAATATATCAGGGGTGGCGAATCTTTATGGATCAGCATGCCATTTTTTTTACAGAAATATTTAATGAGGTATATAGACGTGCCACAAAACAATTTTGACTTGTTATATTATAGGGAAAGTAATAAAACTAAATACTAACAACTCAAAACTCTTTATTTACTACAAAAAAAATACATTTTGCATTATAAAATATTAAATGTTTTTGTTATGTGTAATTCAAATTAAAGTAACATTAGTGTGACTTCTGTTGCATATTAGAGGACAAATAACTTATATTAGGATCGTAAGATGTTACTTTTAGCAGAATGCATGCTGAATTGGACTTATCTGCCAAATGGTTGCTTGGAAAATGCTTAATGTTATTAGTCTATGAAAATAGTGACTTGCAGGCATTGGTAGATGAAAATATGGTTAAAATTGCCCCCCCCCCCCAAAAAAAGCTAGCTTCTTCAAACAGTTAAATGAGAGGAATTGAATTCCATGCTTCCAAAATTTTGTTACTCGCATTTTTACTTATATTGCTTGTTAATCTTTTTGTTTCAATCAGTTCCAATTTTTATCTTGTTTCAATAAATTTTTGAATCCATATTAAACTAGACTGGAAATCAATCAGTTGCATTTCAAGTTATTCAATTTCCAGTCAGTTGAATTGGGGCAAGTTCAGTTTACCAAATGAAGTCTCATCAGGGTACATAATAAACTTGAGCATTTCCAATAATTCTTTGAACTGAGAAAATCTCGCTGAAAATTCCTTGATTGATGAATGGGAACCTATTACGGAAATATTTCGAATAGAAATGAAAACTGTTTAGTTCGGTGGCGTACCCAAAATATTGTGTTGCATGCCATTGGTTTGCCATCCCTGTTATTTATTTTAGTCATAGATAGGATATTGTTGGAATTGAAACACTACTGAATTTCTTCTTTATTTAAAAGAGAGGAATAAAACTTTTAGCTTACCTGTTATAAGGACAGGCAGGGGTTTTGATGATACGAAGTAATCCATAGCAAACTTTTGCTTTCTAAATAAACAAATTAACAGTTTCAGCCTTTAAAGAATCATGTGTTAATTCCTGGTTAACATTTAATTACATTTCTTGGATAGTGTATAAAATGAAATGTTGTAGACAAAACATTTTCCCTACTGCTCACAAAGACAACACCCACACTACAGAAATTGTAAACAGTTATATGTATTCACTAGAGGAAAAAATGCTGAGTATGCAAGTTGACACCAGTTAGTCTTACTTTTAGATTCAATGAGTCATAAACTAATGGAAAGGAAATACATGCTCAAACATATTTGGCGAAGACAGCCTTAACAGGTGTTTGTTAACTTTACCTGTATTATATATATATACTAGCCGTTACCCTCCCGCTCCACTGGGTATTTCATGATTTCGCGAGACCCATTTTATAGCGGTTCTGTACTCAACAAAAGGAATATGCTCACCAAATTTCAAGACTGTACGTCTAATAGTTTAAAAAGGGGAATTATTATCTATAACCCCCCTTGAGTCCCCGCAACGCCACTTGGGGGTCTGTTTTCACAAAATCCATTTTGTAGCAGATCTCTACTCTATGAAAGGAATCTGCATACCAAATTTCAAGACTGTGAGTCTAATAAACTAACTATTGAAAAAATTATCTATAGTGCCCCTTCAGACCTCGCAACGTTATCTGGGGGGGTTGATTTTCACAAAACACATTATATATTGGATCTTTACTCCATAAAAGGACTCTGTTTATCATATTTAAAGACTGTGCTACCAGTAGTTGAAAAATGGAAAAGTAATTATCTATAATGCCCCTTAAGCTTCTCAACGCCACTTGGGGGTCTATTTTCACGAAACCCATTTTGTGGCGTATCTCTACACTATGAGAGGAATCTGCTTACCAAATTTCAAGACTGTGCGTCTAATAGTTTAAGAATCGGAATAATTATTTATATCCCCCTCAACACCCTTTGGGGGGGTCAATTTTCCCAAAACCCATTTTGTAGCGGATATTAACTCCATGAAAGAACTATACCTATATATACCAATTTTCAAGCCAGTAGGTCAAGTATTTTAAAAATGAAAGTATTTATCTTTTACGCCCCTTATTCCCCTTCAACGCCACTTGGGGGGCTATTTTCCCAAAACCCATTTTGGAGCAGATCTCTACTCTATGAAAGGAATTTGCTTACCCAATTTCAAGATTGTACATTGAGTAGTGTAAAAAGGAAAACAATTATTTATTACACCCCTTAACCCCCTGTAACGCCCCTGGTGGTTCGAATTTTGCAAAATCCGTTCTTAGCTGATCTCTACTCCATGAAAGGAACATGTCTACCAAATTTCAAGTCTGTAGGTTCAATAGTTTCGGAGATATCGTGATTAGTCGGTCAGTGAGCGAGTCAGTCAGTCAGTGAGTGATTCGCTTTTCTCCTTTATATATATAGATATGAGATATTTCACATGACATTAGATGGTGGAAAAAGTTTTAATTTAATATTTAAAACTTACTAGACACTCAATTTAATGTAGGTCTGAAAGTAATGTAACCTATTAGTTTTTCATTCACTTCCCAAACTATTGAAATATGTGAATTTTCACACACGTGATAGAAATGATTCAAATACATACAATCAACATAAGGGAACCAGTATTAAAGTTTACTTTTTGTTAGTACATAATCAGCATGTTTTTTTAGTCTTTTTTTTTTATACTATATTTGGTTAATCTGCCCATGCCTCTCCTTGGCGTCTCAATGCCCCTTAATTTTCTCTGGGTTTTTTTACAGCCCTGCTAAAAGCCTCAAATGCCCATGTTGAGAACCTAAGATGTGGATCATTTGTTATTTCTTGAAGAGATTTTCCTTTGGCTTATATCTCCATTAATTTGGAAACGCACCTTTGTTTTTAATTGAAAGTTTCAGTTTGTATGATGAGTTGGTCTGTTACAACTTCCTTTATACCAGGGATGCACAATCTTTTGGCCCGCGAAGCCATTTAAGTTGGCCCGTGAATGTGTATTTTAAAAAAAGAGTAATTTAAAATGGAATTGACCTTTGTTAATTAAACAGCGAAAAATCATATACGAAAACAGTATTACAGCAAATAATTGTTTTACAGTTCATTCAATTTTTTTTAAAATTTATACGCGGCTTTTCATTATGTTTCCTTCATGGCTGTCTGCGAGTTCGAGTTTTCGTATAGGAGAAGCTCGCGGGCATGATCACCGGAAGCCATTATTTCTTCCATTGCATGGTCTGGATGCAGGGAAGGTTGAAGAACAAATGCGTATTCATGCACGCGTGCCGGAAAAGAAATTATGCTGATCCAATCAAAAGTACCATCGAACTCACATTGTTCTTCATGGGGTAAGCGTTACCAATAATAAATTTTAATTTCTACTTAGCTGCAACGATCATTCTTTTAAACAACCCCGTGGTTTTGCTAGTAGATCGGGAACATTGAAATCGCTGTCACAGAACGAATCTGATATTCTTTTTTGATTTCACATTTTTGTCTGGTATCATTTATTTTTAAGCCATATAAAATATTTTAGATAAAGAGAGAAAAAAGGTGATTTTCAAAATCGGAAATTTCAAGATGCATGGACAGATAAATTCTGTTTTATCTATTATAATGATACTGTCACATGCTTAATATGTAGTAGTATCAAGATTGCTGTGGCAAAAGAGTATAATGTAAAGTGGCATTATGAAACAAAGCATAAACAGTTTGCATCTATGAAAGGATATGAACGATCGCAAAAAATCAAACTAAAAAAAACTTTAGTTAGTCGAGCAAATATTTTCAAAAATATACAGTTAACTTAAATTCATATGTGTAAGTGAGCTTAGGTGTTGCTGAAATTATCGCAAAAAAAAGGTCGGCCATTCACACATGGGGATCTTGTTAAAAAGTGTTAATTTTGCATCTGAAAAGCTTTGTCCTGAAGCAAAAAGGAAATTTGAAAATTTTAGCTTAAATAGAATGACTATTCAAAGAATTCAACAGTTGACATTGAAAATCAAGTAAAATCAGCCGCTTCAAACTTTGCATATTTTTTTGCATATTTTTCTTCAGCTGTTGATGAATCTACAGATTGAACATCAATTAGCCAATTGCTTGTGTTTGTTTGCGGAATTTATAAAAAATTTTGTGTTACGGAAGAACTTCTTGGAATGTTTACCATGAAGGGGCAAACAACTGGAAGTGAACTTCTTTCCAATTTGATACATTTGTGCGATGCAGTTTCCTTAAACATGAACAATTGTGTTTGCATTACCACAGATGGAGCAAAATCAAAATCAACGAAAATTGGAATGGTTACGCTGCTAAAAGAACGCCTTGCCCTTTGTGGTGTAGAACTGTTGCAGCTTCATTGTATTATTCATCAAAAGAATTTATGTGGTAAAGAATTAGGATTTTCAGCCTTAATGTAGGGTTTATCTGAAGCAATTAACTTTATTCATAGTAATGCCCTCAAACACAGGCAATTTCAAGAATTTAAGATTTTGATGATCTGCCTTCTGATATTATTTATTACACAGAAGTTAACAGTCTCAGCCGAGGAGTTGCCCTTAAGAGTTTTATGGAACTATTTGATGAAATTGTTACATTTCTAAGTGACTGTGGTAAAAATACTAGGTTAAAAGAAGAAAGTTTCCAGTGTGATTTGGCTTTTCTCGCAGACATAACAGGCCATTTGAATGATTTAAACGCAAAGATACAAGGAAAGAATCAATTCATTTTTCAATCGATAAATAACATAAAGGCATTTAAACAAAAATTATGTTTATTTCAAAACCAACTGAAAACTAAAAATTTTGTGCACTTTCCCTACTGCCAAAAAAATGCATGAAAAATTTCCACACATGAAGATGCAGCATGAGGAACAAATTCAAATCTTGCGCAAAAGCATTTTTGATAATTGGTTTTTAAATTTAAAAAAGTGCCAAAAAACATTGATGTCTTTTCTTCTCCATTTGCTGTTGATATAAATCTAGTGGATGAGAGTATGCAGTTCGCCTTAATTGATTCACAGAATTCTGATGTTATCGATTTTTCTTTGAATTGATTTTTGATATTAGAATTTTATAAAAATTTACCCGACGATTTTTCGTACTTAAAGCAAAATGCAGCTGCATGTGCCACGTTCTTGGGCAGCACTTACATTTGTAAGAAAACTTTCTCACTAATGAATTTAAACAAATCAAAAATAAGAAATAGAATAGCAGATGAGAACCTTTTTTCTGTTCTTCGTATTGCCACAACAAGTCTTGAGCCCGAGGTAAAATCAATAACTTCAAATATTCAGTTCCAGCCATCTCATTAAATGTTACAAATTTTAAGTACTATTTTTTTTTTTTTTCAAAATATAAATTGTGTTCTCTCTATAATTAGCAAAACTTTTCCTTTGTTATATAATTTCAAGTTTGCCACCTTTTTAGCGGGATTTTTTTTTAACTGAAATATTTTAATCTTTCCGAAAGTGTTTGTGTTTCATCCATTTATCAACTGTATAATGTGTACATGAGTAAAATAATAATTGTGATAAATGCGTATTGTCATAAAACAGTGTTTTTACGTTTATAACATATTTGCCATTGTGTAATACTTTGGCCTTCGATATTATCCTATTAAATTTTTTGGCCCCTCATCCTAAAAAGGTTGTGCACCTCTGCTTTATACATAACTTAAAAAAGATAATTCATGAAAAAAAAAAGCCTTTGCATTCAGAGCTTGCATAATCCATCTAAAATTAAACATCTACTGAAGGAGATAATGTTTATTTAAGTGAAATGACACACCTTATGAATTTAATGGGCTGTAGTTTTAGAAGTATACTATTTTTTTAAAAGCCTGGGATCAAATAAGTGACTTTAAAACATAAAGGCATTGCATATGTACATTTCAGGCTTCTTCATAAAAAAGAAGTGCTGGTTATATGGCAACTATACCTTAAAATTAGATGCAGTTTGTAAGTATATGTGTACTTGTTATATGCAGGATTTAATAGTATTATGCATTTTTCCTTGTGCCTTTGCTAGAGATAAATTTTTTCACAAAAACTATTTTTGTTGTAAAATTTTCTGAATGATATTTAGAGATTTTTTTTTCCAGACATTTTTTCAATAGCTATGTTTTACATCCATTGCTGTATTGAGTGCATCTTTGGAAAGTTTTCCATTGATATCATCTGCAGTTTCTAGCTGATACGGCTAGTCTATTTGAAACATGTGCTGTTGACATTTCTATGGCTAGTTGTGATTTAAGAGCGAGTCTTTAGACATATTGTTATATTCAGAAATGCTGTGATTTGTTACCATCTTGTACTTCATTTTTGAGTCAATACTGAAGTGATGGTGCTATGCTATTTATCACAGCTTTTAGAGTAGGGTGATTTGATGGTATAAGATTTAATCTGACTACTTTTGAGTTTGGAGACTTGCACCTTTGACAATTGGATTGAAAGAGGGGATAAATACATAGGTGTCCTTACTTTCATGTTAACTTTATTAAACAAGCTGTTGCTTTTTACATCCTGACATTTTTAATACTTAAATAATTTTTTTGCTAATATTTTCAAGTAGTATCTTTAATTTATTATTTTGTATTATTAATTTTTTTTGTGCAATTGATGAATTATTTTAAATTAAGAGTTTAGATTGTTTCTTCTTTTAGACCATTAACACATTATATCTACACCTACTCTTTTTTTTAAAATTGAAAATAAATGTTTTCCATTTTTACAAAGAACACATGATTCAAATTACTTTTTTATAAATATTTTATCAACAATGCTCATTATGAAAAGGTAGCCAATTTATATTATATTTTTTAATAAAATTATTTTTTTTCCAGCTTCAAAATGCACGCATACTAGCAGATGTTTTTATCAATTATGGCATGATCATTGAATTTAATGATAAAGGACAAATCGTTAGAAGCTTGCACTCTCCATCCGGAAAAGTCTCTCATCTTTCTGAAGTATTCGAACACAATGGTTATTTGTATCTTGGTTCATGGCGAAACCACTACATTGGCAGACTTAAAATATAAAACAATTTTTAAATATATTTGAGTTTGGAATTTTTTAAGTAATTAAAAGTGTAAACAAATTTATGATTAAATTCTTTAATTTTATTTTTCAATTAAAATTTTTAAAGTTTATTTAAATGCTTTAATGAATTTTTTATTAGATTGTATGGAAGATTTTGAGATAGCTACAAATAGAAATATATTTAAGCAGACAAATGTTTTGCTGATGGTTTTCAACAAATATTTTTTATGCAAAATTTATAAAATTACAATCTTGTAATTCCTTTTTATCTTTTTCCTTTTTACCTTAATCTTTACTAGTTTATGTGATGTTTTTTTTTATTCAACTAAGCTGTAACAATTTTTTTTATCAGCATATGTTTTGATATTGATGTTTTTTAATAATAGTATTTTGTACAAATAATGAACCAAAATAAAGTTTGCAGTGTAAAACTGCTTATAAGGAAACAAATTTGTTATATTGCTATAATATATATGTATTTTTGATAGTTTCTAATATGTACTTTTTATACCTAGAATTTTAAGTAAAGTTTGCAGTCTAAAACTGCTTATAAGGAAATAAATTTGTTATATTGCTATAATGTATATGTATTTTTGATAGTTTCTAATATGTACTTTTTATACCTAGAATTTTAAATATATTTTGGAATAAAAGTGTTTTTTATAATTGCTGTTTCTTTTATTTAATAATTCCTATTAGCTGTGTGTAGTTTTCATGTATATCTACAAATCAGTTTCTTTCCCTAAATCACAAAAAATTTTACTTGTGTAGAATAGAACTACACTATCTGGCCAAAAGTATCCGGACACCCAGTGGTATGGACTTGGAGCGTCCTGAGGCACATATTAATATGATGTTGGCCCCCCTTTTTTTCCATGGATGACAGCCTGCACACATTTGGGAAGACTTTCTACCAATTTTTGATAGGTGACGATAGGAGTTGCCTTCCAGGTGTCCATCACAGCTGAAGTGAGTACTTGCAATGAGGATGGTCAATTTGGCTGGCTACGTAATCTCCGCTCTAATTCGTCCCAAAGGTATTCTATGGGATTTAGATCGGGGCTCATAGAAGGCCAGTCCAGTTTTTGAACACCCATTTCGTCAAACCATGTCTGTGCAAGCCTCGATGTGTGAATGGAGCAGTTATCCTGCTGGAAGAGAAATGGGCCTTCCCCGAAATATTGCCATAGAGTTCGGAGTGCAGCATTGTCCAGAATGTCCACATACATCTCAGAGTTCATGTTTCCAATCACAGGAACTAACGGACAAGGCCAAACCACGAGAAACACCCCCACACCATTATGCTTCCACCACCAAACTTAACAGTCGGCATAATGCAGTCACTAAAGAAACGTTCGCCAGCCATCCCCCAAACCCAGATGCGTCCATCCGACTCCCAGACTGTAAAGCGAGATTCATCACTCCAAAGAACAGTTTTTCACATGTCCACAGTCCAATGACAGTGAGCTCTACACCATTGCAATCGATGCTTCGCATTCTGTGGAGTGATGCTTGGCTTGTGAGCGGCTGCACGACCATGGAATGCCAAGTTTTTTAACTCTCGATGGACAGTCCTGCTGCTAACACTAATTCCTGGTGAACTTTGGAACTCCTGAGAAATTTCCACCAACGAAGACGTGCGATTTTGTTTCACTACCCTTTTCAGAGTTCTGCGGCTGCGTTCACCAAGTATTTTCGGCCTACCGGTTCGTTTTTCTGCCGTTTCACTGCCTTAACGTTTCCACTTCACAATTACATCACTCACAGGGGATTTAGGCTTCTGTAGAATGTCCGCAATCTCATGAACTGATTTCCCACAAAGGTAGCATCCCACTATAGTGCTACGATCAAGCTTACTAAGCTCCTTTGACTTGCTCATTGCCTCACAAACGCATAAATACAATCTGACAAACCACTGCTAACACTTTTATAGCTTTCAATTACATATCAAATTGCGTCACTCGCCAGAACCACTTTTTTAAGGGGTGTCCGGATACTTTTGGCCAGATAGTGTGTAAGTTTTTATTGAGTAATTCCTCTTTAACCTTGTATAGATATATTAATTTTAAAATCATAAAAATAAATCGTTTGAATGTATGAAGAAATAGCTAATTATTTAATTTTTTGATAAAGCTTTTTCAAAAATACAGTATTTTTTTTGTTTATGTAAGTGGCAGGAAGTATTTGATTATATCCTAATTCTTTGTAGTATATTAATTTAATCTAAAATTGTTTCAAAATATGTAATGATTAAATTTATAAATCTCTGGATTGCGAAAACATAACGGGGTTGTTTCGTTAAAGGAATAAATAAGAGTATTGCATACTATTGACAAATTAGGTTCTTAATAAATTCCATATAAAACTATTAATTTTATCATTTTTTTCAATCTGCTTTCTGCTTTATTTTTAATGGCAAGGCTTGTATAGTTTTAATGTATATTGTTTTTATAATGCAAAAGTTATAAAGTGCCATAGTCAAACCTTTTTTAATCATGATTACTTTTGCTTCATATATCAATTTCCCAGAATCATCACTCCTACTTAAGCAATCGCCACTATCACTGCTTTTCTAGGTCACTATTATATGTCATTGTAAAAGTAATGGTCTTATTATTATACTAGTAAAATTTTTTTGTAAGTAAAATTTCATATACTTTGTTTATAAAAACTGTGAGGTAAGAAGTAAAAGTTAGGATTTTGAAGGAATAGAAACAAATGAAAATTATTTGAGGAATTTTAGAAAAAGCGGATTTAATATGTTAGTATTAAATTTTTTTTAAAATTCTTAGTATTTAGATATGAGGGTGAGTTGGCAAAATAAGTTTCCCCTGTCGGCTATGGTCAAATTTGTGTATGAAAGTCAAAATGTAGAATAAGACATTAAAGATAAGGCTTGTTTATTTTTCTACAAAAGTACCAAGTACATTCAGACATTTGTCATTCTACTTGATAAGCTTCAAAAAGCCTTCCAGGAAAAAATCAGGGCTTTGCATAAGGAAGAAGCATTTGTTTGACTTCAGCATTGCTTCCAAAGCATTTTCCTGCAGAGACTTCGTCAAAACTAGGAACAGATAAAAATCGATTGGTACAAGATCAGGACTGTGGCTGATGATGTAGGCGCTCCCAACCAATAGTTGCAATATACATTGCAGTCGCCGATTGTGGGCTTGCTTTGTCATCCAACAACAGAATGCCAGATTTGAGAAGCCGAGGCCACTTTTTCCGAATCCATCTGCTTGATCGCGGTCAACCTCTACTCAATGGTGTATCAGTGTCTTGCACGTTCACCTGCTGTTTTGTCCTTCTGTATGCAAAGCCCTGAATTTTTCCTGGAGGGCTTTTTGAAGCTCATCAAGAGGTATGGCAAATGTCTCAATGTACTTGGTAATTATGTGGAAAAAGAAAGTTATGTCTTATCTTTAATGTCTCCTTCTATATTTTGACTTTCATTCACAACTCTAACCACAGTCAACAGGGGAAACTTATTTTCCAACTCATCCCTCGTAATTATACATGTATATATATATCATACACACTTTCAATATTGTAATTGTGAATTTCATGTCCTTTCAGGTGGCCGCGGTAGCCAAGTGGTCTAGGCATCGGATCGTGGCTAGCATGTCATGAGTTCGATCCCAGTACCACTGAAGACCCGCTGTTTAGGGGAGTGATGCTCGTTAAATCTGTCGAGAGCTCAAATGTCCTCCCGTTGGTGTGGTGTAGTAGTTAGGAGAGGGGGTGCCAGCTCAGGTGTCGTCCGCGTCACTTGACCATGGTTCAAAATTACACGGACTCTCCAAAAGCCCTCATGTAGCTGAACAGTGGGACGTTAATATTCACTCACTCACTCGCGTCTTTTCAGAATTGCAGCACAATCTGAAAAGTTGCTTTAGTTTTGTACACTAATATATTTTTGTTATGAATGTTGATTATTGCATAATGAACAGGTGGGAGGATGTTTGGTTCACATAAACAACAGCACTGATAAAAGCAAACATCACTGAATTAATTGTTTTATGACTTGTGAATCTGGCTTTTTCCATAAAAAAGTTAGTTCTAATGTAAAAATTCATGGATGATGTTTTGGTTAATAAACGTTCATTTTTATAATTTAATGAAAGAAGTATTTTCTTAAATTAAACTACTTTCTATTGAGTTTGTTACTCAGAAGTATGTTATTGAATATTTAAAGCCTAACAGTTAAAGGAATTTTCAATACTTTTTATAAAATGAACTTTTTTAAAATTTGGCAGAGATTTCAGTGAAATCTTGGTTTGCCCTAACACAGATTATGTTAATCTTTTTAATGGTGTGGTATGTTTAGACTTTCTATTTATGTACGACAATGTGCACCCACACAGGATCATTTAAGTATAGGACATTCTATGAAGTGAAAATATTGAAAGTACGAAATGGCCTGCTTACTCCCCGTCCTAAATCCTATAAAGTATGTCTGGCATGCTCTTGGCAGATATGTTTCTCAAACTGCCCTCTCAAGAGCTGACAATTGAGAGTGGGACGATATTTTCACGGATGCCGTAATAGTTTAGATGGCAGCATGAATTGCAGTTGCAAAATTTGAATTAGTGTCTGAGGAGGTTATGCAACTTTACAGAGGCATTTGTAATTGTTTCATTCTGGCAGGAAAACCTATTCTTCATGGTTGTTTAGAAATGCTCCAAAGAGAATCTCTTTTCTTTTTCTGTGAGTTGAAATCTATACAGATTTGCATAATAAAGAATGCATCTTTACTAAATATATGTAAAGTTTCATTTCTTCATTGAATGTTTATTATATATTCCAAAAAAAAAAAATAAGATTGTTCCTTAGCAATTGTTAAGCAGCATAAATATGAATATCATATTCTTAAATAAAAGAATTTTCACTCAAGATCTACTACATCTAATACTAATTCTGCACATCAGCAAATTAAATCCATACCAAATGTAAGAATTTTTTCAAATAAATTTGAAACAAACAGTTTTAGAAAAGATGATCATATTGGTAGCAAATTAAGAGTATTTAATGTTTGTGATATATATATAAATTGTTTTTACAACTTGTATCATTTTTAACATTAATACTGTTGGGTACAATCTAAGATTTTTTAATTTCATGTTTTAGATTTATGGCAATAGAAATTTAATATTTTAAATGTTATTCATTTTATTTATGAAATGTTTAAAATCCATGTTATTTTAGAACTTAGCTAGCATATACTCTTTTTTTACATTTATTTAAGCAAAAAAAAAAATCAACTTTACTAAATAAATAATTGGTCTTAATAAATTATATTCATTTCCTTTTATATGTAATGGGTTTATGTAAGTCCTATTTTATTAGATTAGAAACAATTCTGTGTAACTAAAAATGATCTTGTGGAATAATAGAATATAGGACTAGTGGGTGGAAAGTTTTTATTGATAAAAATTTAGTTGTCGCATTTAAAATTATATGTAATAAGATTGCAAATAGCTCACATTGTGCAGTAATCTTAATATTTCCTACTGAATACAACATGATAGGGTTTCAATCCTACCACAGATTTTGTGGAGTAACAGAAGATGTTGCATAAGAAATATATCCAATTCCGTATCATATGGAGATATTAATCTTGGGGAATTGGTTAACATCTGGAGTATTGCACTCATTACTTTTTGGTTATGCAACATGTTTTTAAAACCATCAAGCTATTGTGTACATTGGTATTTCACTGGTTCTGTATTACATTAAATGCATTTGATGTGTAAAATTACCAGTTACAAAAATATTTTTAAAAAATGATAAATATGTATTTATCCAATGTTTCACTTAAATTTTCTATCGAGTGATTTTATTTTAGAATGGTCTTTAGCTATCCAAGACTTTGCATGATACTTAATTTTTAGGTCACTTGCCTAAGACGAAATAACCGCAACTTAATCTCTTGAAAATCTGCTTCGTTTGTCTTTTTAAAACAATCAGGGATGATGCAATCTTGCATCATCCCTGAGTTCTGACCAATCACGAAAGTCTTCACCAGAAACCATATGATTTTGCAAGCTTTCGTTGACAAAATCTATAAAAGCTGAGATCTCCAGAAAGAAAAAAGAATGCATTTGTGTTTCACTACAACATCTGCAAGTCTTTGTGTTTTGTTTCATCACTGTTTGTTTTGTGTGTGTTAAATAAAATATGGATTTTAAAACAGCAACATGCTTCCTCAACAATCCTTTCAACGACTGCAACAAACCAATGAAAATAAATTCCTCCAGAGAAATGTCTAATTTATAGAAAAATCTACTACATATACATATTTAAATTCAGACATTAAAAAAAAATCCTATTATATTTGACTGAATTTCTAAACGGATTTATTTGAAATATTGAATATGTAATTTTACTTATATGGTCTTTGATGCAAATAAATTTTACAATTCAACTATCTGCAAACATAAAAATTTATTTACATATGTATACAAAAATATATTTCAAATATAATATTTTTTACACTGACACACACACACTTTGATAAAAAATATAGTTTAAATGCAAACAAGAAATGGAATATTTTGACTAGTTCTTCTCATAGTTATCAACAGGATAATGTTCATGATATTGCTCTATGTGAGCTTTTATTGCTTCTAATTGCTCTTTTAAATGAGGTGGCATTTCATCATAGACATCTTTCAACATTTCATCAATTGGTGCTCTCTTCAATTTTTCAGCCTTAACCACAGTCTGCATAACCTGAATGATTGAAAAAATATTGCAGTTTTAAAATCTTTAATATATTATTATTGATATAAATTAAAAGAAAATCAGAATTACAATTCTAAATTTTCCCCAAATCATTTCCAAGAAAAATGAAATACATAGTAAAATAGCAAATGGAAATATATATATGTAAGTTTTGGATGGGTTTTTTTTTGTGAAAGGGGGAATGTTATACCTGTGTAAAGAATTGAAATAAACTATTTGAAATTCTATTTTTAAATCAATCTCAGAGTTAATGTATATATAAATGGTTAATTATAAAAAAGAAAGTTCCTTTACACTAAAACAAATTCTAGCACATCTTTGAGAATTGAATGTTTTTTATAACTATATCTAAATAGCTGGCTTGGTGGCATAAGTGGTTAGGCACTAGCCTTGTATGCCCAAGTTTGCGGGTTTGACCCTGGCCCAGGTCGGTGGACTTTCATGTTGCAAAAAATTGACAGCGTTCATGTCATATGATTATGTGGCATGTTAAAGATCCCCAGAGTGCATGTTGACTCGGGTACTCTTGGCAAAATTTAAATTTTTGGTACAATTTCGCATCATCAGAGCTCAGGTGTCTCCCTCTGGAAAGGAAACTGGGGGTCAAAATTACATTGTGGCAACTGGTATCCAGCTATATGGTGCCACATTAAAAAAAGTAATACAAGTTCTCGGGGAATATACTAGGCCTGCAATGGTAATTAATTACCAATCCACAGCCCCATTTGAAGGGGGGGGGGAACTCAATGTAAATAAATCATTTTAACCATTCCATCTTACATGGACATTTTATATATTTTTTCTAAATAGTTCATTTTAACATTTATTACAATTTACTCTTTTTAAGCACAGCAAAATTACCTTTTTGTCCCCCATAGAGTATTTTGTTATTTTAAGTAAAATTTTATTTGATCTGAATGTTACATAAAAAAATAATTCTTTAAAACTAAAATATTTACCCCTGCTACTTATTTATATCTTTTTAGCAAATCACATAGTAACAGGTTTTTTCTTAAAAATTTTCTCATTGAAATTTTTTAAAAAGAGCTTTTATAACCTCTCTTGAGTTCCAGAAAACTAATTTAAATAAGACCAATGAAATTTTTTAGATCCATATTTAGTGAGAGAATTCATTGGATGTAATGTAAGTAAAATAGAACTGGAGAAAAGTAATTGAAAATTACTAATTTTTTTGTTATAGAAAGCAAAAACTATAAATTAAGCACACTTACTTGTTTTTTTGTTTCTTCTTTCCAAGCTTTTTCTTTGTTTTCATCCCACCAACCTAAGTTTTCCATGTATTTTCTTAAGCGAGATATTGGATGATCTTTTTGATGCCAAAATCGGACTTCATCAACAGATCTATATGCACTGCTATCATCTGAAGTGCTGTGATGTCCAATTCTGAAAAATGAAGCTAAAGTTTTATGCAAATTCCTTACAAGATAGAACAAGAATATGAAAATATTTAAAAGCTACTTCTTAAAAAAGTCTCAAATTTAGTTTAAACATAGAGAAAATCTTGATTTAACCTGTAAGTCATAGCCTCTATTAAAACAGGTTTTGACTCATCAACAACCAATTGACGAGCTGCTTTTGTAACATTATAAACAGCCAGAATATCATTTCCATCTACTCTGATTGAAGGAATTCCATATGCAGGGCCTCTTGCAGCTATATGAAAAGTTATACAAATAATTATTCAATTTTAAAAAGAATAAATATATATACACAATGATATAAATATTAAAAATCACGTCCATTTACAGAATGAGTAATTTGTACTTTCTACCAAAATTATATATTGACCAGATTTTTAAATTTACTTTTATTAAGGAGACATGGTACGATTTAAGCAAAAAATTTTTTTTAAGGATTTTCAAAATTTTTTTGGTTGCCTCCTATGTGTGTATACTATGTAAAACAGATTTATAGATTTGGTGCTCAAAATTTCATAAAAAGCTGGCCATTTAATTGTTTAAGGAAATTTTAAGTTTTAAGCACAAATTTTTTGTGAAGTGATTTTAAAATGCTACTCCTCCTACAAAAAATTACGTACACGCATGAAATTTGATTTACAAGTACCTCAAACTATGCATAATAAAAGTTGGTATGGGTTTTGCGATAACATGATTGGTATTTGTACAATACTTCTTTTTATGAATGCATATTGAAAATTCCTTTAAAAAATGTACAAGTTCTTAGTTCAATTACTTAAAAAAAATTAAGTATCACTTTGATTCAAAAATGCATACCAAATTTTGTAACATGTACTATTAGTAATAGGTAAGAAAAAATTCAAAGCATTTTGGCACAATAGAAAAAAAAGCCTTAGCATTTTAAATGAAGACAAACTAGTTATTTTACCTTTCCGAGATAAGTAAGTTTAAAGTTTTGATTTGCCATAGGGATGTGAATAAAAATGAACACAAATTTATTATATATATATAATTCTGTGTCTTTTTAGTTTAGAGCTTTCAAATTTTGTCAGGTTATAGAAAAGTATATAAAAAATAATTTAAGTTAAAAAAATTAAATTTGATTTTTTGACTGATTTTTGTCAATTGAATTAACTAAAAAAAGTAAATATCAGAGAAACAAACTAATGTAATACATGAAGTAAAAAGAAGAGTGTTATCAAATTAAATGGGGAATTTTAATGGCAAAAAGAAAACACACATTAACTTTTTTTTGTGTCATATATGCTCACCCGTCATGCATATGCACCTTATTAATGCACTTTTCAGTGGGGACACCATACCAACCATGGTTCACCAGTGCATCACCCGGTTACAGGTGACATTTGGGATGGATGCATATATGACACACCCATCTCTAAAACATTTTCCATTGATCAGTACATCGTTGGAAAAAGGTTAAGTAATCCTTGCACATTCAGAAAAATGTTTTTAAAAACTGTAACTCAAAATCCATAACGTTTCTAAATGATTTCAAAAGTTCTGACTATTTATGTATGACTTTTTGTAAAGTTAAAAGATATATATAATTCTGAATGTATGTTCTAATTTAAAACATATATAACTGTTTGAGAATTACATATTTTTGCATAAGTATTATTACTATTCTCAACTATGATATAGAAAAGAGACCCATCCAATTTTTAAGTTTATTACTCTACTTTAAGATCTCTACAATTTTTTTTTTTACAACTCTGTTAAATGATATGTAAATTAAGTCAGTTATGATAATAGTTTCAGTAAAAAAAAAGTAAAACTTAATTCTTAAATTTTACTGAAAAATAATCAACCACAAAAATAAAATGTTTAAAAAAATTACAATTCGAAATGAGATGGAATTCAAAGGAAAATAATTCTATGTGTCATTAATAAATAGTAATACAAATTTTTTCTCACTGGAAACCATACTTTAATTGATATTATCACACAAAAGTTTGTTAATGTAGATAAACTGAAGTTATTTTATTCATGTGAAGCTGTCACAGCAAGCATGACAAGAAACATACAAACTTATAAAAGCGACAGTATTTTAATAAATAAAATGGAAATTTTCAAATAATATAGAGAATGAATGTTCTTTCAAGGAATAACATACACTCATCAGAAGCCTTATAAATTTTTTGATACAAGACTTAAGCTAGTCATAACTTAAAATTTTTTTTTCTGAGTGTTTGAATAAATGTATTAAAGAAAATTTGTTCAATCAACTTTTCCAGGTCTGCATAAATGTCAAAAAACATATAATCATAAATTTTATTGGTAATAATCACGATTTTATAATATATGCATAAAATTTTGAAAGGAACAATCTTACCAATTCCATCTCCTTTATATTGTTCATGGGTTGGAGTTGATATGGCATAACCATTATTACGGCTGAAAATGAACATTAATTTAACTGAAACAAATCAATTAAAAATAACATAGATGCTAACAAAATGAACACTTAATGTTAAAAAAATAAAGTTCATATAAGATTATATAGGGAAACATACCAAAAAAAGATAATAGGGCAATTGAGTGTAGCTGCAAAATTCAATGCAGCATGAGCATCTCCTTCACTAGAAGCTCCTTCTCCAAAATAACATATTACACAAAGTCCTGTTTGAGATCTTTTCAAAGCATAAGCAGATCCAACAGCTAATATGCAAAAAATAACAAAAAGTATCAACATACGAGGGAAATGACATTTACAAATTAGTTAAACTTACTTTAAACACAAATTTCAAACATACTTTTTATGAGGTAATATTTTTATCTACTATATACTTGATTTTGGTGCTCAACTGCCAAGCTTTGAATCCAGCGATTTTTTGTGTGCAAAAGCACAGTTTAAAATAGGAAAATTTTTAGCTATATATGTAAAATGTTCCGCAAGAAACTTAATTGTTAGAAAAGTTTTGATTATTTAATAGTATATTATATTATTCTGCATTATTTGTAGTTTCTATTTAATGTCCACAATCTATCATTATATATTCAATATTAATATGAAAATTGTGCTTGATCTAAAAACACACATAACATCGAATATGTTTAAGAATAATACAATTAAATATCCAATATACAATGATGTTTAATTTGATTTAAAAAATTCAACAATAAAGAAATATTAAGTACAAAATTTACAATAAGACATGACCAATAGTTTCAGAATTGAAGGAAAAAATTACAGATATATATATATATATATAAATTTATTTTACCTTGAGGCATTTGAGTTGCTAAAGGTGATGATATTGATACAAAATTTAAAGATTTGATTCCATAATGAACAGGCATCTGTCGTCCTCTAGCAATATCATTCTTATTTCCATAACACTGGTTCACAAATTGGTCCAATGTATATCCTCTATACATTAACACACCTATTTTATGCAAAAAGAAATTAAAATAGTTATATAAAAATATTTTACAATGAAGGAGAAAAATAATAATGCAATTCTTTTAAATAATCAGATTTTTTTTTTATCACACATAAATTTTTGCCGAATAATAATAAGAAAAATTGACAATGGTATTTTTAGAAATTATTTTGCATTTATATTTTATTTTGTAATAGAAATCTTACTTTTTGACTTTATTATAAAATGTTACATTGCGATCTTTTAAGAATATTTTGTGTACATGAATATACTGATAATATCAATATTTATTTTTTAAAATACACCAATGAAGAACAAATTTTTGACCACAGTTAATAAAAATAACACACACATTTATAATACAAAATGACCATTGGAGAACAAATTTCTTTTAGTGTATTTAGAAAGATAAAGACAAAATAAGCACCTAAAACTAGTTTTTAAAAAGAATAAGTGGTCATGCAAATTTAGTCCATTAGATTGACCAGCACTTTATTTCTTGAAATAATATTAATATTTCATCAATTACTAACCTGCTTCTCGATACTGTCCATAAATCATATCTTGAGGATCCAAAGCAGCAGCACTTCCAAAATGAGTTCCCTCTTCACCAAAACTAGTCATGTAAAAAGAAATCCTGCCTTGTCTTTGAGATTCATACAAAATTCTGTCCATAGTATTTAATAAAGTCATACCTTTATACAATTTGGTGATCATTTCTTGACTCAGCTATACAAAATACAACTTATATAAGTATATGAAAGGACATTTCTGAAAATTAATAATTGTTATATTTGTTTATTATGGCTGTTCTCTTGATATTTTTACTATTTGTGAAGTAGTTACTTTATTGCAAACTAAAATTCTAAAATATTAAATGGATCTCTTATAACAATTATTAATCATAAATTTGAAATTCACAAATACATTTATTGATGGACAAAACAAAATCTTACAAAATTCAACTCATTGCATATAAATCTATAGACACACATTAACAGTAAGTACACTATAATTTTTTTTCCATACTTATAGCCACTTTGTAATTGAATAATTTCTACAGTTAGTTGATAAATTATGCTACAATGGAACATATATGCATATTTGTTTATCATACGTAATTCTTAATCACATTTGTAAATAGTTAACATGAATGACTAATCCTCTAACCAAAATGTTATTTCTGGTAAAAAAATGAAATCTTTCATTGTATGATTTCGCATTGTCCGTTTTACATAATGTGATTAGAATTTTTTTAAGAGTAAGTTTGAATGTTTAAACAATAAAGTACTATTAAAATCCTGGAAAAAACTCATACATTAACTTTATCAGAAAAATATTTATTTGTAATTATAGAATCACATTGAAATGGAACAATTTGGAACATCCTTTCCAAGCATTTATATAGAAATATATTAAACTATCAAAGGCACATCATGTATTTGCTGAATAATATATACATATATAAACACACACACACATAAAATTAATTTTGATATGCTCAAAAATAAGTTCATTGGGTACCCAATACAAATTCTTCTATATTTGAGTGCATAATTATTGATGGCATAACTTCCCTATTCAAAAGGAAAATTTTTTCTGCTAAATCTCTTTCATAAATTTTTAAAAGTAGTATATGAATATATGTAATTGAATTTTCTCAACACATTATTATTTATGTCAATCAATATTGTAGATCATTCTTGAACAGATCAGCTACAAATACTTTTGCTTATTTCAATTAATTTTTTAAAAATTAATTTTATCAATGTGTATATTTGAAGAACAGTGATAACACTTTGTTGATTAGGTAAAACATAAAAGATTACTAAACAAAGTTTCATTTATTTAGTAAATGATAGGTTTTCTTTTTAAGAAATAAATATTTAAAATTCTTTGAAACATAAAATGTCCATACATAAGAGTGAGTACAAGAGAGAGAACAACAATAGCCAAAACAAATTCCACCACACTAAAATTGATAAATTAAAAATACACAACTTTAAATGCCATAAACTTCTTCTTCAATATATATATATATATAAACAGAAATAATAAATTTTAATTGGTTCAGTTTCAATTCAAACATTTACTTACTTTTGGATCATGTGATGGATCAATGATATTACCATCTCGATTCATAACTCTGTAGACTGGAATACCATCATATATATCACCTCTTACAAATTCCAACTTTTCAGTCCATCGAGACTGTGAACCAGGAAACTGAGGTTTATCAAATTCTTCTAACTTTGGAATTTGTTGAGACGTACTTTCAAGCTATAATTGAAAAATTTTTCTATACAAAATTGCATACTATCTCATCCACTATTTTTGCCAAACAATACCATGTCTCCTTAAGCAAATTAAATATTCTTTTTCTTAATTTGAAATAGTTTTTCGTTTTATCCTATTTTTTAAAATCATCTCTGAAAAGATTTGTATAGTAATAAGTTACAAAAGATCTCACAGTTGTTTCTTTATTTAAATACTAAGTCTTTATAATCATTCATACATTAATAAAACTCTCAGTAGCATTTCACATGCAAATGCATTTTAGAAAATTTTATTCTAGCTTTTTCATTGACAAAGAACAAGTTTTGGAACTTTCCAACTAAATAAATACCAGTGATTAATTGCTAAAGATTTTATGATTAATGACGATATGTTTTATCTAGAGAAAAATACAGGCTGTAATTGAACAAAAAATTATATTTGAGGTCATACCAAGGAAAATTGCTAAAAATTTTGTAGGAAAATTAAAAATATGCTGAAATTTGCAAATGAAATGTGGTTAAAAAGAAAATATATAATCCCTCTTCCATATCATGAAAAGGAAATATGTATCTCCCTTCACTGAAGCAAACATTCTTTCTAAATTTCTTTCATTCAAAAATAGAAAAATCCACTTGTTGCTTCACTTTCAGCCATTCTAGAAAAATCCTATGTAGTTAAAATCTTCAAAGTTGACTACCAGACCGCTGTTCACATAACTTTCGGCCATTTTTCAGCAACTTTTTACTGTAAAATCTTTTACGTTCCCAAGCCTTCAAAGTCGACAGCTAGACTTAAAATGACCACTGTCCGAAAAAGCTATAGAAAAACCCAGTCCAGGTACAATTGTTAGTTTGGCAACAAAACGCTAAGAAAGTTGACGTCAAATTTTTGTCGCCAAATCAGGGGGAAGTGCTAGGATTCATATGATAGAGCTATAACACAAATACTTTTTCAGTTGGCGACTTATTTTGAGTAATCGGTACCAAAATCTGGCTTATTCTCCTATTAGAAGTAAAAGCAGTTTTCCCCCAGATAATGGAAATTGCGACCAAAAATTTTATGATTTTCGGACTTTATCTGTATAGTGTAGGTTTTAAAATGCTAATTCACTAAGAATGAAAAAATTAAAACAAAATGTAGGATTATTTGTTGAATAAAATTTAAAAAACCATTAGTAGTTGTTAGCTATTATATTTTCCCCATGAACTTCGAAAAATTAGCTTGTCTTATTCGTAGGAATTCTTTCTATCACTGAGAATTTTTTGAAACCTTAGGAATTAGACTCCAGTTTTAAAGAAAAAAAAAACAAAGTTAATATATATATATAATTATTTTTACCCTTTGAAATTGTAATGCATTTGAAGCAGTTTTTATAGCAGCTGACTTATATTTTGGATACCTGATGCATGTTAATGGAAGTGCTCGAATTATAGCTGCCATTATTTTAAAAGAAAAAATACAAAATGTGTGAAATATTTTATAATTAAAATATAACTGATTAACAAACACGTCTGAACGAACGCATTTGTTTATTTATTACTTGTTTATTATTCAAAGTAAAGAAGTTGCCAGATTCACCGAACCTTAATCATACACAATGTGTAAAATGTTGAAATTCAAAGAAAATTAAATTAGAGATTTTTAAAAACAATTTATTCCTTTAGATTCCCTTTATTTGGGTAAATTATTGCTTTTTCTAATTTACTCAATTTTGAGATCTATAAACAATATTTTAAACCCAAATTGCAGATATAAAATATTTAATAACTTCAGTAGTAGTAGTAATAGTGTCGACGAGTGTTCATTGTGAGTTTTACTGATCTCCGGTAGTTAAGGAATATATTTATTTAATTTTTCGGTGAGAAATTATCTACGTTTTGCAATTAACTATTTGTCAGGTATTAGAAAATGTAATCTAGAAAGGTGAGTGAATGCTTTTCCTAATTAAAACAGACAATTTCATAATTTCTGTATATTCTTAATGTTTGTATCATTTTATTTATCAATGTTGATTGAACAAAATGTTAAAAATGAGCTCGATAATTTTTAATTTGTTTGAATTACAGCTTAATATTTCAGATTATTTGATTTTATCAATTTTTTTTAAAGATTCTTGCTGATAAAGTGAAGGATGCCGGATTGTTTATAATTTTACTTCGTTTCACATTAGTCGACGTAAGTATTTGATATATTGCAACTTTTAAATTAGATACTGTTTTGTTTTTAATTAGTTGTTAGAAATTGTTGAAATAGTTTTAATGTGTATATATAGTCGCTTCATATCAAAAGTGCCATCAAGCTACTGTAACTTTCCTCATTGCTTATACTAATTGCAAAACGAACTTTTTAATAAAGGAATATATACAAATAAATCCCAACAGATGAACGAAACGTTTAAGATATGCAAATTTGGAGCTCATTTGATATCAATGGGCTACTCTTTTTTGTGTGTGATGATTTTGAAATCTTGCCAAATGGATAGCTTGATTTCTAGTCAGATGTTGTCATAATGGAATGAAAGCGTCTCAAGTTTTACAATTATTTGGTGAAAAAACCAACAACATACAATAGCAAGTTAGTTCCCTGAATTTAAAACTTTTCAATTGTGAATACGTAGTTGTTGCGTTCTAGAAGTATATATCTACATTTAGTGCCTATATAAGCTCATTTTGGGTCCTGAGCACAAAAGTTCTACAGGCCCCTTTGTCACTGGCAGATCAAAATTTATAACTGGAAAATCTGGATAAGTTCAGCTTATCCGGGTCCCTGGGCGGCTGCCCCAAGTGCCGAATAGATAAACCGGCACTGTCTACATTCTAGAAATACTATCGCAACAAAGCCAACATTCAAGATAACTCGCCAAGTTGGCAACCTGATTTTGCATGTGTTGTGTGGGCTGAATTTGCAACCATGGGCTTTGTTTCATATAATGTTGCCATTAGGTCTGTGATAAGATGCAAGTACTGAAGTTTGTCAAGAAGAAGTAAGAGAAACTGTATTACAGTTACGCTTGCAATATATTAATTTTCAAAGGTTAGAGTGGCAGAAATAATTAGAATGCTGGAAATAATTAAAATTCTGGAAAGGGAATTAATTAGATATCAGTCTGCAACGGATTTTCCTCCAAATGATTGTAAAGGTTCCTTAATTGCTGATGAAAAGTAATGCTGTTCGCTCCCCAGTGCCACCGTTTTTTCCATAGGGGCACAATATGTGCATGAATTGGGGCCAGGAGGGGGGGGGGAGAAAAGGCACAAATAAGCAAATTTTTCTCTGAACTAAGTAATAAACACTGTCAAGGTAATTTTTTTGCATTCTAATGTCTTCAGAATGGTTTTACTTTTCCAGCGCAAAGATAAAAATTGTACTTTGGAAGGACGTGTATAGACAACCGGGGCACTCAACGCACTGGTCGAGCAAAGGGGATACATATGCAGGTGGCACTTACGGGTTTAAGTTGAAGAATATGATATTATAAAGATTCATGAGGCAAAGTTCTAAAATTTTGTCAAAAATATCAAGACTGATATCAAATTAGGGTACTTATGTACTATCGCAACAATGCCAGCATTCATCATTTAATTCTTATATTAAGAATTATTTTTTTACTTTTTAGTTCGATTCAGTATAAAAGTGTGTTCTTTAGTTTTTTTCAATTATAGTTTATTTCTCATTTTTTAGTTCGATCTACAATAAAAGCGTGTTTTTTAGTTTTTTAAACTGTCATTTTTTCATTGTTGAATTTATCCTTGAGTTTGATATTTGGAGCCCGAATTACATGGTTGCTGGAATAAGTCTTGCTCTTCAATGGATTTTAATTAAAGGGTCTGGAGTGTATTTATGCTATCTGTTTACAAGGCCTCGGGTGAGTCCCATATCGTTACATTGGATTCCATCTCTTTTGAACAGGTCAAACAAATAAAATGTGTGGTAAGAAGAAGAAAAAGTTTGAATTAAAAAAAAATGTAATGTACCACATGTTTTTATAACGGACTAAAAAGTATAAAATTCCTCCTTTTTTTTTCTTCTTTTTTCACATTTTCATGCATTGTCTTCCACTTCTGAGATATGGTCCAAATTTAAAGTCTCTAGCTCATCGAAAAGCACACAGTTTAAAATCAATTACAAAATTCCACCCAGACAGACATTAAAGAAAGCAAGTTAATAAAAACATGGTAATATTAAGTGTCAATCGTATTATCCTATTTTAAACATATTGCTATAATGTTAATTCGTATCATCACTTGTAAACGTATTGCATTGTAAAAATAAATATTTAGTAGTTAGAACATAAATTTTTTTTTCACATCACGAGTGTATTTCTTTTATTTTCATTTTCAGAAAAATGTTTATATTATAGTAAGAAATTGATAACACACACTCACTCTCCACTCTCTCACATACAGAACACTTTTTTTGTTTTATTTTGATAAACCACTAGTGTATTAATTAAAAACACTTGCTGTAGGGTTACACCTTTTTCTTTTAGTCTCTAAATCTGGAATTAGTCACCAAATCTGAAAATGGTATATCGAATTAGTCGCCAAATCTGAAAATGGTATGTGCAATAGGTTGCGAAATCTGGAATTGATATATTTAATTGTCGCCAAATCTGATTATCGTGATTCCTGACGATCCTGATGAGGACAATGGAACAAGATTATGAAATTATTGTATTGTCATCGGGCCTTGACAAGTGTGCAAAATTTTGAATTAATCTGACCCTTTTAAGTGGGTGAAAATCGAGTTCCAAGATTCTGTTACATGCAAGTGGCACTTATAAAAGCGTGTTAAAAAAGAAACTTAAGTACTTTAAAAAGAATCTTTGTTTTTAAAGAGGAGAGAAATGAGTTTAAATGTGGTATGCCTATGTGATAATTGTACATTTGCCTATGTGATTTCTGACATTTCCAGCTTTGAAAATTCTTTATTTTTGAATTATTATTTCTAAGTTTTAAGAATTACAGAAAAAGGAGACCAGCAAAACCAATTAAAAAAATTTGTTTAAGTGTAAAAATTTATGAATAAATTATTTCATTTTTATTATTTCATTTTAGTTGCTATGACAGTTCTAATGCCTAGTTGGTACTACGAGAAAAAGGATTTGAAGCACTCTCCATCTATATTAGATGGTATAGATGTAGAGAGAGAAAACAGATATCGTAGAGAGGGAGCCCGGTTCATCATAAATGTTGGTACTAAAATGGGACTGTATCCTTTTCATTCATTGTTGAGCATTGAATTAATTTTGAATGTGTTATGTTGTTTAAAAGTACACTTTTAGAATGTTAATAAGTTTTAGTCTTTTATTATGTATATTAAATCTTTGCATTAACTCTATTATTATTATAAGTGTTAATTTTATGCAATAGCTGAATAGTATGTAGATCATTGTGTATTTAACCATGCTTATTAATCATAAATTTTTATTACGTTTACTTCACTGCTTGTGCATGGCAATTATATCTGATACGTATATTTTTTCCACACATTTTTATCTACTATACCATACAGTATATAGTCATTAACATATGTTTCAAAACAAAGTGTAAGAGTTTTAATGAGAATTAATTGCCCCTAAGGATTTTATTCTATGACTCAAAAACAGTCATCCAGGCAATTCTAACTGGAGGTTTATGGATTACTGAAGATTTGCTCTCGCCTGTTTAGATTACAAGAGTTAGATAAAGTCTGCTTCCTCCAATTTTTGCCTGCTCTTGTTGACATTACAGGCAATGAAAATGCAGATAAACTGCCGAAAGAAGCTAAAAGTCTTAATAAGGAAAGCTTTTTGAAGGTTACTTTATTAGACGCAAATGCTGTCACAAATTTCAAATTGAGAGAGAAGTCAATTCCTGTAAAGCATCAAATCTGTAACAAAAGTGGAGACTGCCTTGTAACAAAGACTATTGCTAGGCTAAGAACAGGTCATCACAGAAAAAAGAAGTTTGATAGGGATGATATAAGAAGTTTTAGGAATTGTGATAACTATTTAGATACAGAGCTAACACCTGCTGATATTTTTGACTGTCCAGCTATTCTTGCTGCTCTACAAGAAATAGGGGTCAACAAACCTCTATGTGGACAATATTGCACAGATTGCCAAAACAGTCATCTGGGCCCATGGTACTGCCTGTTTTGGCCCCATCATGAATAGGACATCATCATCATTGCTATTAAAAAGAACATAGAGCAAATACTGTCATGAAAAGTTATTTTAAGTCCATATGCTTTCGTATGGCTTTTTTGTGTGTTATTTTCTACTAGGTTTGTCAACTTTGTAAAGGTTGCAATACAATTTTAAAAAGCCACCAAGGAAGCGTAGTTTTATTTAAAAAATCAATTACATTCCTCATTTAATTTTTAGTCAAAATATTGCAATTATTTTGAATCTTGAATATTTATGCAAAATAAAGATTATAAATGCAACTAAAAATAAAATTATGCTCTAAATTGGGTGGAATTTCAAGTATTATATTTATGAATTTATTGAAAAGTTTATTCGTTAAATAAAGTCAATTCTTTTCATAATGTTAGGTTCATAAATATTTATCAATGATTTTTTAAAACTTTTTTGTAACAGTATAAAATTATGTTATTAAAAAGCAGTATATTATTCACAACAAAAATATGGCAAAATAGATATAAAAATTAAGACCTTTTGCTTTTAATAAAAATTGTGGCTGAGGGAGATCAGTGGACATTGCTACAAACATGCAGCCAGCTGTGTTTATGTCAAGGATTGGCTTAAAATTCTGGAGCTTCTAAGGAAACACTATGTAGAGGAGTTAATGCATGTGAAATCTGTCAAGGGGGTGCTCAAAGTTTTCACATTAGTTTCGTGTTGAAGTCTGGGGAGTGGTGTGCCAGCATGTCGATAAACCTAGTTTCAAAATTATGAGGTCTGCCACTAGCTTTTGTGTAAATTCTGAGTGCCAAGTTGATATGCAGTCAGGTAATCAGTTTAATGAAAATCAAATATATTGTATTTGACAATAAAACAAATTGTTATATTGCTTTTACAATTGAATTTATATTGAAAGGTACAACTGAGCAACTTAAATGTAATAAAATTCTGTTAATTGTGAATAAAAACCAAGAAAAATGATTTGGAGAAATATATTAATAGAAAGGACATGTATATTCTCACATCAGAAATGCACTTTTAAGTTACTGATTCCTCATCTTGTTACTGATTCACAATTTGATTTCACTTCTTTATATATACTTCTTTTTATATAAGGTTGTATAAAAGTAAACTTAGTACTTCTGAATTTCTTTTTAAAATGTTTAAGGTAACTTGTTCTGAAATTGATTTGTTTTTTATTTTGCTTCATTTCAAGCTGCATAAATAAAAATTTTAAGTCTTGAGTTGAGTATTAGAAACACTAATTTATTCCTGATACTTAGGAAATTAGATATAGCAATATTTTGTATATTTTCAAGTATTTTCTTTTTATGAGCAACAAAAAGTATACCATTGACATGCATAAAGAACAATACATCTTATACATAAAAATATTTATTAGAAGTTTGTTAATGCTTTTTAAATAATGATTGGATCTCTAAAAAAAACATTAATTACATCAAAAAAGTTTAAAAATCAATTATTTTATATGTACTTGATTTCCTTTTTTTTTGTTGCAAAATTTTCTTGTTTTAAATTGTGAAATATTTTTCTCTATACTAGCTCTTAATTCAAATTAATCTGAAATTTTTGAATTCAACCTTAACTTTTTTTGTAGACGGTATGACACCATGGCTACTGGTGTTGTATATTTTCACAGATTTTATATGTTTCATTCATTTAAGACATTTCCTAGATATGTAAGTATTGAGATTTTTGAGAATGATTCTTATATATGGTACTTTTATATTGCCCAACACTGAAAATGCAACGCCATGAAGATTTGGTCTTGCAAATCTCCACATGGGGGATACAAAATGCAAATTGGTCACAACAATTGGCTAAAGTATTGAGAACTTGGAAAAGATATAGGTTCTAGAAGACATGTGGAGTTAGAGATGCCTAGATGATGACACTGAAGTTGGTTCTGATGATTCGACAATTTTATGAGGAGTCAAATTGTTGGCTTATCTACAGTTCATTGGCTTTGTCATCATATCTCTACTAAAATGTTTATAGATGCATTCACTGTGCATAAAATTTGGGCCCGAAGGATTTAATACTGAGATGTAAATTCTCTTTGAAAAAGGTCTGTTTAGATATACAATGAAATGCGCGGATTGACACATTGGTATGGACACATTTGTGTGTAAAGGGATGCGGTAATTGGTCCTCAGTTAACTACTCTCAATATTCTGTAGAATATACTAGGAGCTCCACCATCTGAGGTTTCATAATAATTTACTGAAATAGCTTACGCATAAGCCACCTTTTTCAAATACTGCCATTAATTTCATTGTACTAATCTGAAAGATATTGATTGTATTTGAACTGTCTCACTTTAATGATTTAATGACACAATATGGTATTCAGTGATGAGTCAGTATTCTGTTTTTTTTCTGATGAGGAACATTCTGGAAGGGTCTGGAAGAGTCAAGGCTAAAGAACCAATCCAACCTCTGTTGTCTAATTCTGTATAGCTCACGATGTTCATTATGGTTTGAAATGCCATCATGTAATGCCATTACATGCAGTAATAGCATGTTTTTCTGGCATACGATTGTAGCTTGTGTCATTACTCTGATTTGTATTCAGAGAACTGACAGCCCAATGGTACGGGGTTGTGATGCAGCCAGTGGCATTCTCCTTTCTTCAGAAGTTGCCCAACACTTTTTAACAGCTGGATAATGCCATGCATGCAGCAGCACCTTCTACCAGCTGGAATAACGATACTGCATACTGCACGAATCTGCAAGATGTGCAGTTACTTCTCTGGCCACCATTCTCTTCGAATCTGTCACTAGTCAAACACACTTGGGATGTGATTGGAGGATGCTTGCATATGTTGCTATCATTGCATTCAGAAGACAAACTGTGGCAAATGATTGATAAGGAATGGTGAGCCATTCCTCAGAATGCTATCTTTATGCTCTTTGATTTTGTATGCAGACATGTTCTTTTGTATATCGTTGTCCACGGTGGTCACATAGCCTACTGAGCTGAGGTTTTCTTGCTCTGTTTTATGAATGTTTTTTAAAAAAAACTATTTTTTGTTACTGGGTTTCTGAGTTTTTTTACTTTTTATCCATTTCTTCTGGGTCTTGCATTTTCAATGTTATACAAGGTATATATAATTTTAAGGTATATATAATAACAAGGTAGGCTTCACAGGGCCTAAAAAAATATTTGTAGTTGCATGACTATGATAATGTTTCTGTATTATTGTGTTCCTCCTTTTTAAAGTTTTGAGCTAAATCATATAGTTGGGTGGGTGGGGGCTCATTAAGGTTTCATATTTTGTAGAAGGTGGAGTTGATAACCAGCAAATAAAAAGTGGCATTTTTTTACAAAGGGTAGGGCAATATATAAAATTCCATGCATATTAAAAGGCAGTTCCAATGAAAAATATAAGAGACTTTGTTTTGGCTATTGATAAAGATTCTCATCTTGGCAGAATTGTTATTGATAATTTTCTGTTCTACTTGGTTAAATGGGTTTTCTATTTCAACTTGCAATCCGTGAGCATTGGCAAAGGGAAAATCACCATGCAAGTAGAAATACTGCCTAGGTTGCTGTAAAAGGATGGCCATGTTATGTTTGTTCTTTGATGTCTATGGCATTGTGCATTTGAATTTTATCCCTAAAAGATTCACTGTGAACAAGGAACTTTTGTACATATAGACATCCTGCCTCATTTATGGGAGTTGATTTTGAAGAAGAGATAGTGGCCATAGTAGACAAGTGATCAATGGCACAAACTTGTGACCAGTGAGTTGTGATTTTGAGTTCTAGTGGCACCACATAGAGGGGCTGAGGAACATTAAATCTGTCACATTGCTCAAAGTCTTCATGCTGACATGATGTGGAAGCTCAGAGAGTGGGGCGTCATCCTTGTTACTTAACCAAGGTTCAAAATTAAAAGGCCTATTGCCAAAAGCCCTTGCATTGCTTAGTGTGATATTAATAAAAAATGAAATGAAAAGAGATTAAAATTGTGGGTTGAGTTGTCATAGGTGCTTTTGCATGACAATGTTTCTTTTGACCAACTTCTTGTCTTTAATTTTCTTACAAGATTGAAGACAACTGTTATACCACATCTTTACTTCTCTGATCCAGCCCCATGACTTCCGCTTCTTTCCTGTTCTGACGAGTTACTTACAGGGTTATTGATATGAATCCGCAAATGCAGTTAAAACTGCGTCACTGGTAACATTAAAAGACATGCTTAAAAATGAATTTCGCAAGTATTTAAATGATCTTTGCAAGTGATAGGAAAACTTTGTGGTTGCATAAGGATTTTATTAACCATTTTAATTGATAATATTTTTAAGTTATAGAGTCATGCTCTGGGAACTTTTGAATCCTACGTTGTATATATGTTTATACTTTGTTGATTAAAAAATGTTATTTTGCTTTATATTGTCACACAATGTAAATATTTAATTTTAAAAATGTATTGTATAAGTACAATTTCAGTACTTCCATATTAACCCCATGAAATTGATGGTATCAATTTGATTGAGAGATTGTTATATACTCTTAAAATCTTAGGTGATGAATTTCTGGCATGTAATTAATCTTTGGTGATAAGTTATTATATGAGGTTAATTTGCAAATTTTAAAAATTCTTTCATTCCTATATTTAGATTTTTGAGTTGATAATTTAAGGTAGTAAGCTTGGCTATGATTAACAAAATTTTTAAGTTTTAAAATTATGTTTTAACTTATGTTGCTCAGATTCCTTATTTATTGATATTGTTTCTAAATTTAGGTTGTAAGAACTGTATCATGCATCTGTATGTAGTTATTGTTTCTTTTAGGGGAAAAATTATAATTATTCAATATCAATAATAAATTTCTCTTTTTGAAATATTTCATTTTGGTGATTTTTTTTATTGTACTTATGAAAAGTCAAAGTTAAGAACTAAGTTTTAAATGACCTTTTTTTATAGTTGTTATTGTGTAACTATTCTTATTTCAGTTTCAATTAAATGTCACGAGGTTTAATATTCATTTAGGTAATAACAGGTGGTGTAATTATAAATAGAAGATAAGAACTAAATATTGCTTAACTCCCCCCCCCCCCCTTCTATCAGACATGAGTATTATTACTTTTATTTTTCCTTACAAATTTTGATTAATAAATCTAAACAATGTAATCAAAGATTTGGAAATTACATGATTTTTTTTTTTAAATGGAAGAACAAGCTTGTGTTTTCTTACTTTTCATTATTTTTGTTTAAATCATTTCAGGTAACTGCATGTTGCTGTTTATTTCTTGCTGGGAAAGTTGAAGAGACCCCAAAGAAATGCAAAGATATTATCAGAATTGCCAAGACATTTCTTGCTGATGCTCAATTCACTCAATTTGGAGATGACCCTAAGGTAAGAGAAAAATATCTTTGTGGGGTTTGACCTTCATTTGTATAAAAATTTTATATTAAAGGTGCTTTCGAAAACAATTTAGATGTTAAATATAGTTAATATGGAAAGATTTAATATTCAGATAACTAATAGGAACTAAGGCATTTGTATTCAGGAGGAAAGAAGGAGTGGGAGTTATATTAATTATAAGTTTATAATAATTTATAAACAGATCATTGAAAAAAAAAACCATGTTTGTTTTCTAGAATAGTTATTTGAAGTATGATATAAATTATTTAAATTAATAGTTTATTTTTTATCTTGAAGCTTTTCAAGTTATGTAGTATTTTATTTATAGTTATATTTTTTGAAACTATTTACTTGTGAAATATTTTATTAATTGCAATCAAATGAGGATGAAAAGCATCGAAATAAAATGCACAATTATATTTGTTATAATATGTTATATTTTAGGAAGAAGTTATGACTCTGGAAAGGATACTTCTTCAGACCATTAAGTTTGATTTACAAATGGACCATCCATATGGACATCTTTTAAAGTATGCCAAAAGTTTAAAAGGTAAGATGTCATTAATTAAAGAATATTTGAAGCTTATTTAATAAAATATACAATCAGGTTTTTTGAACATTTTTATTATTAAAATTTGATTTACCGAGTTTCCATTAAAATTTCTTTTGGGATCAATTGAAGACTAAATAAATTGCATTAATTTATTTTGTTAAATATTAGCTTGAAGTATTTTACTTGGAAAAATCATTTTTGTAAAAATTTATTTGAAAAAGTAACATGTAATATTTATATGTCATTAAAACATTAAAATATTTAATTTTATTTAAGCAGCTTTATTGAGCATTTATTAATGAATTTTCCCTCCTTTTCAGGTGACAAAGTTAAATTGCAGAATATGGTCCAAATGGCTTGGACTTTCATAAATGACAGGTATTATTTGAATACTTTTCAATTATTTGTAGGCTTACATGCAACATTGCTTCTCTCAAGTCATAATGCCACTGAAGACGCATTGCATAGAGAGGTTAATGTACTTTAAATCTGTCGCTAAGCTCAAAGTACTCATATTGTCATGATGAGGAAGTTTAAAGTGTGAGGTTCTAGTTCAAACATCATCCTGGTTACTTGACTAGGATTCAGAATTGAGGTTTGATGCCAATATCCCTACCTAGCTTCTAAATGCAACATTAATAATCATCCAATCAATCAGTTCACTTATTTGTATTATTAGGTTAAGGTAATGAATGAATATAACATCTTAAATCCATAGCGATAAGATTTTTTTCAATATTAAATACAGTATATGAATTATTGCTTTCTAGCCTTTGTACTACTTTGTGTCTTCAGTTTGAACCAGAAGTCATTGCCATTGCATTGATGTATCTAGCTGGTAAACTAAGCAAGTTTGAAGTGGTGGATTGGGTTAGTCGTACGCCCAAGCATTCTCACTGGTGGGATATGTTTGTAGAAGGCATGTCAATTGAGCTTTTAGAAGGTATGAAGATGAAGCAAGTTAAATATATATATATATATATATACATTTATAAAGTTAAATACTATATATTTTTGAAAATATTTTTGTAGTATTAAGGTAAAATTTCTAATTTTCTCTTTATGCTGTCAATTTTAAAGTTTTGTTAATTGTTCAATTAAAATTTTTAATCATTATTTAATGCAAGGGATATAAATTGTGTGTATATGGAAATCAAGCTACTTTACTCTTATTACTTCATTTTATGAAAAAATTATATTTATTATTGTGGCATTCAATAAAATCTTATTATGCAGATGTTCTGCTAAGAAATATAGATAGAAATATGCACTGCTTATAAAAATCTAGAACTGTTTAACTTTTTTAATAAAGGTTAATTTTTAAAAATAAAATCTACCTTTTTTTATATTTTTTTCAAATTTGTTTTTAAAAATGACATTTTTAATAAAAGTTTTTAAGTATAAGTATTTGAAATAAAATCTCTTTAAATAATTTACTGTTATATAAATTAATCAGATGTAACATATTTGCTTGAATCTCTTATTTTCATTTACTTATCAAATACTTAAGAATTTATCTTTTAATCATATTTCTATTTAACATGCCAAATACTTGGGTAATTTTTACAGTATGCGTATTTGATCATTATTTTATCAACTAAATGAAATTCATTTGTACTAATTGTTATTTTTTCCAGACTTTAGATATTAACATTGTAGTTTTTAACCCCTTAACTGCTGCCTACGTATATGCACACCTTGTTCAATTGGTGCATTAACTGCCCCTTGACATATATATATATATGCATATATATATATATATATCTTTCTGAAATACAATTCTTTTCTTAGCACTGTTGTAAAAGAAATTATTTATTGGAAGGAATAAAATGACCTTGACATTGTTTGCAATGTATTTACTTATTTCAGAGAAAAGTTTGCTTTATTTATGCCTTTTCTTTTCCCCCAATTCACCTCATATGTATGCCTTTGTGAAAAGCAGTGACAGTGCGTAGCAAATTGTATAACTCTTAATTGGCAGTTAAGGAGTTAATAAATTTTCCTCTGCGTTTATTGCTAATTCCTTTCTAACCTAGAATTATTAAAATAAAGCTATATCATATGAAAATAAGATGAAATTTAAAAATGTAAAATCATTTACATTCATTTAATGAATGTTAATCTAAAGTTTTATATGTGTAAATTCAAAGTTTGTCTATAAGTTAATTTTTGCATTTTGTTGTCTATAAAATAGTTTTGTTTCATGTCTAATCTTGTGCAATTATTTCTTTAATTCTCATTTTTTTTTTTATTTAAGTACTCAAATTTTTTCCCCTGCCAATGTGCAAAGATCTATTTTTTTAAATTTATGAATAAATAAAAGAAATTTCATGAAATAATCCTTAAGTTGTATGATTAAATTATGTCTTATTGAAAATAATAAGGGTTTTTTTATGAATAATTTTTTTCAATTTTCTAGACATTTGGTCCAAAAAGTACTGTTGTGTCAAATTTATGTATTTTGTTAAAATATCAACCCCTAGTAAGAGTAGGCATGCTAATGTACAATTGCTTGTGGAAATTAGTATTAGAAAACTGTAGAACATATCAAAGACATTTTAATTTCTTTTAACTGATTCAATTCTTTTGAAGGAATCGAAGTAAGTGATTTTTTGATGTACTAATTATATTTAAAAATGAAAACTTCATTATTGAAATATTAATATTTTTCTTAATGACTAAATCAGTTGAACAGCATTCATTAAAAAAATATATATATGGTATTAATTAATGACTCTTTACTGAATAAGATGTTAACAACTTAAATATTTTTAATTGTTTACTTCTACAGATATTTGTCACCAGGTCTTAGATTTGTATTCTACTCCAATGTCCATTACTCCTCAGGATTCACCTCCTGCAACTCCACCTACTAAGTCAACCAGGAAATCATCTCAGCCCGTGAGTTGAAAATAAGACATCTATTGTGTCATAATTCATGAAATGATATGCATGCTTAAGTATTTGAAGCTTGATGTGATATTCTCTGCTCATCTGTTTTGAGGTTGAAACACTTTTAGCTTTAAAAGCTCTTAATGGATTTTTGAACTTTTTGGACTATCTTTTTAAAGTAAATTAAGTCATTAAACTGCTAGTTTTTCTCTTCTCATATTGTTATTACATGACATTTTTGTAATTTTAATGTTCTTTTTAGAATTTAAGACAACAAATGGAAAATGTATTGAATTTATTAAATGATTTTTTCTTCTGATTATTTCTGTTGATCATTTTCTTAAGGAAAAGTTTTCTATTTATAAAATTATACTGTTTATAGTTACTATATAGCTGTATATGTTTATTAATTATTTTGGGTTGGCTAATATTTTTTTAATAAGCCTAGATATCACTCATGCTGAATTCTGTAGTGTTCAAACTCAGTTTTGTATTTCATAACTGGTACCGGGGCTAATTATAGATCTAAAAAAGACAAGATGCAAATTTTAAGGAAAATAGTATTTCATTTCATGAATGAATGTATTTTTGTTCAATAATTATATTGAACAAAGAACATTTATTTAATAGTAATTTTGCATATTAAAATTCAAGATATACTTACTATTTATGAAAACTGTTTAAATGGCTCTGTAATTAATGATTAACTTAAAAATCAAAATGCATACAAAATAGACTGATCCTCAAACTTTCCTGAGTATACTTCCACTCTTTGACTTTTGTATGATTTGCTACCATCTGCTCTTAAAACCAGGGATGTCTTAAGACTTCTTGAGACCCTGGGCCCTATGTAAAAGTATGATCCTACTTGTAACTCTTAAAAGTAGACAGAATACATATACTCGTACAAGCAGTACTCTGAAGCAAATAAATGTGCATGATTCACAATCTCACAAACCTAGAACTAACTAGCTTAACCAACTGCCACCTTTCAACTAAATAAGTAATTATCGTGTATAGGCATAGGCACTGTGGACGACAGTTATCGCATTATAGTGTAGTCTTACCATTATTGACAATTGGCTAGTAGTTTGAAATTCCTAGTTTATTGGAGAATATGTACGGGAATAATATTTGACCATCAAAATTATTTGAATCATTATCTTGTCAAGGATGAGATGAGGCCCCCATCAAGGCCGTAGCCCTGGGCCCAGTTGGCCCATACCTTAAGATGTCCCTGTTTATGACAACAAGGTATAAAGGAATAAAATTAATAAATAAAGGCAAAAACATTAATGGGGCAATAATACATATATTTTAGTGCATATTTTTTCACATTTTGTGCTGTAATGATATGTATGTAGACTGAATTGCTTTGTGCTCAATTTTTATGACCAGTCTGAATGAAAATAGTGTTGAAAAATATAAATCTGACTTAAGACCTGTTAGTCAGAATTGAATTTGGATTTAAATCAAGGATAATGAAAAAGACTGCTGTTCAATTAAATAATTCTTTTTGTCCCTGGAATTATTTCAATGCAACTGAGATTAATATTTGTCTTGGGAAAATTTTGATGATAAATTTCAAATTATTAGTTATACTGAGGTTTTAAATGTAGTGAACTATGATATTTTTTGAAGAATTTTTGTTATTCCATGCACTTGACATAAAGATTTATAGATTTTTTTTTGACTTTTCAGGAATATATCACTTTTTATTAATAAGAAGTCGATAAATCTTTTAAAATATAATGTACTTTGTTAAGTTTTAGCAGGATTATCTCTCCATCATGTGGAAACACTTGTAATTTAATATATCACTTTATTTTCTTAAATAAGTA
The DNA here is from genome assembly GCA_019973975.1 of Trichonephila clavata. Classification (NCBI taxonomy): domain Eukaryota; kingdom Metazoa; phylum Arthropoda; class Arachnida; order Araneae; family Nephilidae; genus Trichonephila; species Trichonephila clavata. The sequence continues at coordinate 74,168 of BMAO01017567.1, forward strand.
ACTTGACGCATCATGTTTGATTTGAAAGCTTTGAATTATGAATGAATATCACATTTTTTTTATTCATCAATTTTGTGTTATTATTGATAATTGTTTGTGTGACATGTATAAGTTATGTGTGATTTAATTAAACATATAAAGTTATTTAAGCAAACATAGTACAATTTATTAAAAAAAATTTTTGATTTAATGATTTTAACAAATTTTTTGATTGCCCCTATATATATATGTGTATTTTGTAAAACAGTATATTTCGTAAAGCTAACCATTTAGCTTTTTAAAGAAAAATTTAAAGTTCTTGTATGATTTTAAAATGCTACTCCTCCTACAATAAATGGCATACACACATGAAGTTTGATTTAGAAGTAGTACCTTGAACTATGTATAGCAAAAGTTGGTATGAGTTTTATGATAATATGTTATTTATAAAATACTTTTTTTTAAAGATCCCTTAAAAATGTGTTATTTTTAAATTCAACTGTTTTTTAAAAAGTAAATATTAGTTTAATTCAAAAATGCATTCCAACTTTTGTTTGATGTATTAATAGCAATAGGTAGAAAAAATATCAAAGCACTTGGGACAATAGAAAAAAATCCTTAGCATTTTAAATGAAGAACTAGTTAGTTTTTCTTTCTGAGATAAATCAGCATAAAGTTTTTATTTGCCATTGGGATGTGAATAAAAATGAGCATAAAAGTTATCATAACTCTTGTTTCTTTTTTTAACTAAAGGTTTTAAATTTTGTGGGATTGTAGAAAAATATATGAAAAATAGCTTAGGCCAAAAACTTGATTTTGATTTTTTGTCCAAATTGATTTGATTTTTCTCATATAATCCCATAAGGATTATTTGTTTTCTCGACCTTGTGAGTTTCTACAAACTTCAGTAAGCTAGCTATATGTACATCTATAATGTTATCATTAATTTCTATTTTTAATTATAATGTATGTTTTATCATAAAATACATAACTTTGAATATCAATCAAATATAATTTAAAAAGTATATTATTAATGAAATTTCTATTTTATTACTAAATAATAGTATGTAAGTGCTATTTTTGTTGGAAATTTGAATAAAATTTCTTTTTGAATGAAAGTTTTTTTTTTAATATTTAAATTGAAATTTTTATTGTAAAAAAGTAAAGTTATTTAGATATTAATTACAGTGATCAACTTATTAGTTTTTATAGAATTACATTTTTGAATGTTAACCCCTTAACTTACTCAGACATACATATATACATCTCGCTCAGCTGGTGCATTTACTGCCCTTGGCTTGTATATACACCTTTACGAAGTATGATCATTTGCATTGCGCTGCTATCAGTAAAACTGCCTTGAAGGCCTTGGAATGCAATAAAATAATCTTGACTGTGTTTGTGAAGGATTTACTTATTTATGCCTTTTCTTTTCTCCAATGCATCTCATAACTATGTGCACCTGTATGAAAAATGGTGGCACTGGGGAGCAAATCATGTAACTCTTCCTCTGCAGGTAAGGGGTTAAAATGGATAAAAACACAATAATTATTTTATTGTGTCAGACTTCACTTTAAGTGTATGAGAATTTTGATATCTTTCCACTAATTTATGTATTGGTGAATTGTAGAATATTCCATTATGAGTATTCAGTCTTCCAAATACTTTTTTTTATTAGGTGTAATAGTTTCTTTTGATGTGTCATGTCATAAGCGTATTAAAATGATGCCTGTTTTTAATGCTGAAATTTTCATAAGACTTTGGGTGATCACTGCAATGTTTTTTATAACAAATTTGAATTTTTAGCCAATTCAAACAGACATGTTCTCTAGTTAACTAGATCAGGAAAGAATCCTTTTTAGGACCAGTTAGTCAATGCTTTTATTCCTGACATTTTTGTTTCAACTTCATACTAATGTATTTTAATCTTGTTGTTAAAGAGTCTTCTGAATTACCTTTAGATATGGTTAATGGCTGGTTTTACTATTCATTATTGTGACTGATATATGTCTCTTGTTGCATTAAGCAATAGAATATTCCTATGCCTTTGCGAGTTTTTAATTGAAGGATAGGTCTGTTTTGACACATGTGATAGCTAATTATATCTTTTTATAATGCATGAGTTGGATGTTTTAGTTTGACCTTCTCTATCTCTGAGGTTATTTGTTATACAAGGATGTTTATTAAATTTGTAGTTTTAGTCCAGGAACTGTCATCTTGTATTCAAATTTTGATTACCATTTCTGTATTAGCTGTAATGTTTGTGGCAGATATGAATTGCCTATGTGTAAGTCTGCGGTAGCGTATCGGGCTTCCACACCCCCAAGTTCGGGGTTCTATCCTCGTGCTAGGCAAGGTCGACTCACCCTTTCATCCCTTCAGTGGGTCAATAAATGAGTACCAAGCTTGCTTAGGGACTAAACACGGGGGGTTTCACATCAGACTGACCTAATCAGGACATCTGCTCATGCACCACAGCAGCAAAGATCACAAATACTGAGATAAGCACAGTAGGCCTTGCCCTCATGTGCTGTTGCACCACTGAGTTTAGTTTATGTGTAAGTCTGCAGATATATTCTCCAAATGAGTTAAAAATTAATTCTTATTTGAGCACATTATTAGATACTTTTGTTCCTATCATTGTTAGTTTATTTACTTGTAGAGGAAAAGCTGTTACATACTCTTTTAAATGAAACACATTTTTTAGATAATTATAGTATGGAGTTGTTTTCTTTTTGTTTATATTTATGAATATGTTTCCCCTATCATATTCTTTACTTTTGATAGTTATCAATATTCATATAAATTAGATATAACTTAAATTATTAGCCTTAAAAAGTAATTATAGCTTTTAATGCCAAATATCATAACTAAAAAAAAGTTTCTCTGTGTATACATAATATAGTGTTTTAACTTGATACAAATAGTCCTATTTTAAAAAATATAATTGTGTGTGTGTTCTTTTTTTGTTTTTGTTTTGTTTACCTGATTGACTTGCAACTGCAAGAATTTTTACTTGATTATGTATTCATATTGATTGCACATCTGTATTATTGTATCAAAGAAAAATTAGATGGTTATTAAGTTAAATGGTCTTGGAGAATGTTGTAAAAAGGTAACAGAACATAATGGTGGAACAACTAATTAGACTACTCATTGGTAGAAGTCAGTGATAAAATGTATGAGCAATCATCTTTCAATTTGCATATAGGATAATAATAATAATTTTTAGAATGAAACATCATATAAATATTTTAGTAATTTGATGCTTTTATAGAGAGAGAATTCATAGTTGCCAGCATTTCTAAGACGAGGAAAATAATGAAGTAAATTAATCAAAGTTAATAATTTTTCATTCCCCAGAAAAATGTAATTCTTTATGGAAATTTTTGTTATGTTCATAGTGTGTAAAGCAATAATAGTTGAGTCAGTTGTAAATGTTTGATGAATCAGAATAAATTGTAGCAAGTTTTTGAATTTAGTTTTGGTGGTAAGATTTTGAAGTAATACAAAAATATATGCAACCTTATTTCATAGTTTGTGAGATGTTTATAGAGGGAAAAAGAATTTGATTCACATGACATTTTCTCTTCTGTATTATCCCACATTATCTATATAATACTCTAGTGAAGAGTACAGAATGTGGATTCTAAAGAATATTCCTGGAGCATTCGATTGTTCTGTATTCATATAAGTGTATTTATTAGCAGTTTTTCAATTGAAAATCTAATTTTGAGAAATTAGATTTTATAATAATGAACTTGAAGCAATTGTTGCAATTTATTTTACAATCAATAAGGAAGAGTCAAGAAAACTAGGAATTGCTTGTGGAGATGTTCTAAATATGTAAACATGAAAGAAAAATGGTATATTTTTCAAAAAAAAACTTTATCTTTGACCTAAGCTTTGGAATCTTTTTATGTGAATATAATTATGATATATAACTAGTTAAATAATCTATATAATATTAATTTTCACTTAAGTAATCTTATTAAATATTTATTAATCTTAGCATACAGATTGCTTCAATCTTACCCTTTTGAAATGAGGAAAAAAAAGACCCAAAATAATGTATTTTGTACAAAAAAGAGGAAGGTGGAAGAAATAAAATTACATAGCCAACATTTTTTTCTCTAGTCATTCTAAAATAAAAATTAATTTGTGTTTGATTTATAGTTTAGTGTGAAAATAAGTCTGTTTTATGAACTATATTGTAAAAGTATTTGAGCATTTTTCAAGTTAGCTCTAATATGAAATGATTCAATTTGATATATTGTCTTAAATAATAATTTGATTTCAAAACTTGAAACATATATAAGCTTAATATGCACAGGAGAAAAAATTTTTTTTTTTGTACTTCATATATGTTTAAAATTTTTTTTTTATAAGTGGATAGAAATTATCAAGATTTTAATTCTATTTTAAATCTAATGAAAGTGAGTTTCATTTGTCAATTTTGAAATTTAATCTTAAATGATTTTTTTTAACTGTATAGGAAACATATATTTATCCACTTTATTGAACTCAATTATTTATTTTATCAGAACAAGATCATGATCACTGTTTTTTTCCCTTCAAAATTCAGTCACATTACATTTGAAAATTAAATTAGTAGTAGAAAAATTTATTATTATTGAAAATTAAATACCCTTTTATTCCCTGTAAAATAAAAGATATTCTTCAAAAAAAATTATAGTACAGTGTGTGTTCTTATAGTGCATTATTTCATCAATGTTCTATAAGAACAAATTTAAATGTACTTAAAAAATATGCATACAATTTAATTATAAATTTATTATACATAATGCATAAAGAGTAAATTTTTATGTGTATGCACACTCAATTGTGCATACATAGTAATTTTCCCTTTTTTACGTGGATTTTTTAAAATGCATTTTTTAAATTAAATCCTCATTATATTATTCAAAGATACAAATTGAAGATTTCTCTATATACTTTATAATTTTTATAAGCTTGTCTGCAATTATTAAGTAAACAATTGTAGTGCAAGAAAAAATATAAGATCAATAAACAAAGCTACAATTTATTTTCATTTCATTTTTGGTTAAATCTATTGTACTGTTTTCATGGAATAAATTATCCATGCAAATGGAGTGATTATGGTGTGTGTTTATATATTCACAACATTTTTTAAAATAAAAAATCCCCCTCCCCTTTTTTTTGGTATATTTAAATGTTTTTAGTCTTTTATTGTATTTTTTTAACGTAGAGATTTTATGATTTGTTGAAATATTCATTAAAATTATTTATTCTAAAATCATTAATATCATTTGGAGGAATCCTTGCAATTGTTTTTATATTTCTATCCTACAAAAAAAAAAAAAAAATGAAAATATTTATCTTTTAAAGTACTTGAAAATTAGCAAATATAGTTAAATTTTATTGGTTTAAAATATTTACTATTATATGTATTTTTAAGCAAATGTATGAAATTAGCAAATTTATGATATTTATTGCAATATGTTATTTTTGTGAATTTTATATATTTGCATCATTTTTGAAGTTTATAAATGATCAAATTAATTTAATAAAATGTTGGAAGAACTTTATTTTATTTGAAAAAAAAATTATTTTAATATGTGTTTCATTATTTTTTAGCCGTCACCTGTTGAAATAACTACTTCTCCAGCTCAAACCAAGCCTAAAGAGGCAGTTGTAGGCCAACCAATCCCCAGATTAGAACCTGGAGAGGTAAAAAGAAAAGCATCTGTACCAGAAACTAAGAAAGAATTGCCTGAGAGTAAAAAACGACGTATGAATGAGGGTAAAATGATTCCCATTGTCACTAGTAGTTCACCTAAAGCAAATAACACTCAAAGTTCGGATACACAACCATCATCCCCAACAACTCCTGTTACTGTGGAAAGTACCATCAAGAATGCTAGTAAGCATACAGAGTTGCCTGTTCAGCGAAATACACTGGAACCTGCTTTCAGAACTGGCATTTCATCATCTGCAAATCAACCTACTTTTCCTCAGAGTGCACCTGTTTTGCCTCCTGAAAATATTCCTGCAAAGTCTGTCCCTAGTGTGGCTACTGTACCTACTACAACTTTTTCAACATCTGTGCCTCCTCCTACTACAACATATACACAACCAGGCCCTTCATATTATACAGGTGTTGCACTTGAGAAGACTTTTCCGAATATGCAACAACCACCTCCACAAATTTATCCTCTTCAATTTCAGCATCCTCCGCCTCCAGGTCCACCACCACCTACACCCTCTGGACCTCCGCCTCCAGGATTGCATCCTTCATCTCAATTTGCTGATCCATCACATCAATTTCCAAGTATACCTCCTAGTGGTGTACCTCCTCCTCCATTTAATTCTCAATTTCCTCCTCCACCAAGGCATCAACCTCCTCCTCTTCCTCCTAACATTATAACCAATCCACCTCCTGCTCCATTACCTGTTATAACTCAACCTCCTCCACCACGTCCTCAAGGTTTGCCACCTGTGACTGATTTGATACGATCGGTTCCTCCTCCCAGTTTGCCCAATGTAGTTAGACCTCCTCGAATGATTTCTGATAGCCCTTTTCCTCCCAGACCTCCTGGAACAGAAATGTTTAGTCCTCATCCAGAGTCACGGGGTGGACGTCCTCCTCCTGATCACAGACCCCCTGGGCAGGATTTTGGACCTCGACCTCATTTTGAAAACAATCAAGCATTTAGAGGAAGGAAAGAATTGGAATATGACAGTCCATATTCTCATGAACCTCAATTTCCAGATTTTGATCATGGTTATCCCAGACCTCCACCACCTAACCAATTTGGACAGAATTTTGAAAGACCTCCTAGGCCACCACCACCAAGAAGATTCCCTCTTGATCACAGAAAGCAAGAACGAGGTCTGCGTCCACCAATGGGAAACAATATGTCCCAACCACAAGGAGCTCCTACTGGGATACCACCTGTACGAATAACAGGGAGGTACTAAAAAAAATTTTATTTTTCATTTTCTTTTACTTAAAAAGCAGTTTTTGATTCTTTAAGTTTCTTTCCTTTTTTTTAAATGTATATATAGTTTTCATACACATTTTACAACCACTTGTTTGAAAATTTGATTAGATTTTTGTTTTTACTGATATTGCTTTATCAACAGTTTCTTTGATAAATATTCATGTCTTTGTGTTGCAAGATGAGGTAAGAATGATTAAAATTTAACCTACCGAGATATTTTGAATATCTAAGTAAAAATAAGATTATTAATTTGTATTATACTAATTTTTGTTTTTATTTTTTGTGTTAATTTTATTGTAAATGTTAGTATTTATGTTGAAGTGTTTTTTCATAAAAACTTGTGTTGTACAGTTTGTGTTAAATAGTGTAAATTTTAAAAAAAATTATCATTGAAAAATATTTTTGCAAGCTTTTTTATGATATCAGTATTATATTCTGTACTATGAGCAACAAATAAAAATCATTTTCTTGTCTCCCAAAGTTTATTTGTTAGGAAAGTTATGAAAAATGCACATTTTTTAAGCATATGCATCTAACTGGCATATGTAGAATGTTTGTATTTTCAAATCTATAAAATGTAAGTTACATGTACTTTCAATGTGTTGTCATCTATTCTTTTCTCTCCTTGCTAATAAAGTATTTATTTTTTTAAAGAGTTATTTTTGAAAGACAGTTTGTGTGAAAATAATAGTTCTTTTTAAAATTTAAATTCATGTTTGATTTTCAAACACATGTTTTTATGTTTCAGATATGTTATTGATATTATTTTGAAGTGACATAAATCATGGACTATTATGTTCTTTTGTTCTTGTTACCAAGAGCACTGAATATATTATTGCAAACAATGAAATTTTCAAATATTAAATGTATATATATGCATTGTCATACTCTCATTTTTGGGATTGTATATATAAAAATGTATATTTTTTAATGTTTCACTTAAAGTACTAAGAGTTTTGTCAAATTTGAACTCTGCTTCATTCTTGTATTCATATTTCTTTTCTGATTGTGTTTGTCTTCTACTTATGCTTTGCTGTTATGCTAAATGTTTTTTAAATGCCCTTTTGCTATTAATGTGAAAACATTTATGTAATAATGCTTAAGATATTTTCTGTTGTATTTTTGTCTATGTTGTGTAGATTTTTCAAAATGACGTTTTTTCTCTATTATGTCTTTGATTTTGCCATGATATACTCATGTTTTTTTATGTTGAAAAATGTCTCAAATCAGTCATTTTTCTTGGATATCTTGCTTTTTTCTTGGCTATCTAAGATCGAACACATCCTTATCCTATCAAAAGGCGTTTTGAGCATTAAATTTTTGACATACATCAAATAAAAAAATTAACTATTATTACTCTTACAATAACTTTTGTTCTTACAAATTTTGACATAATTATTACATTGCAGAATAGTTTTCTGAATGCAGGTCTTTATTTAATAGTGTTTAAGAGATATGTTCTTGTAAATGAATGTTTTTTTTTTAAATAAAATGATTTATTTTGGGAATAATATAAAAGCCATTATGTCAGCAGTCAGGTGATTAGTTATATAAAATACAAGATTGATTTTAGATGTGTTAAATGTATATTTTCTTAAATTTGTTATTCATATCTAAGTAAAAATCGAATATATTTGTTGAGTTTCTTTAATCTTATTCAGGTTCTTTTATCTTACATGGTCTAACTATGTCAGCATCATTAATACAGGTGACCATTCATTCTATTTAACTTGAATATCCTGACCACCCACTTTGAGGAATTGCTGAGTAACTAATTAAAATTCATTGTGAAAATCTTCAAATTCACTGCAGGAGTTTTTGTGATGTAACTTCTGTATGAATCAAAGTGGGTGGAGCTTATTTCTAGCTTTTCTCTCAGAGCTAACACACTACTTTCAAATCTCTTGCATACTCTAGTTTGAGTCATTCCCCTCAATTAATAATAATTATATTTTACTTTCTCATTCTACGAGAATGAGAAATTTATTAAATTATCAACACATTTCATTTATATTAAGACCATTTGCTTAAGATTTTTTTAAAAAATCCAAACTTTTTATTTAAGAATTTAAAAAATAATATTTGATAATGAAATTTAAAAGTAATGTATTTCATATTAAAACTACAGTTTCTTTGTGATCTGAGGTTATTAATTTTTTGAATTGTTAGAAACAATCTCAATGGCTTTTATCCAAATTTCTTATGTTACTTTGTTACATGTATTACTTTTTAAAAATGTTATTTTGCATGTAAAATGAATGATCGAAGCTGAAATATAAAGCAAGAAGTTTGAAGTTGTATTTCTTCTTATACTAAAAAATAGAGCAAACATATGTTGAAAAAATTCAAGTGAAACTGAGATTGAATGGAGCTGATGGTACATGAGGTCTGTCAAAAAATTATCTAATTATTCATAAGGGGAAAGGGAGACAAAATCTCATATTCAAACACATTAATCTCCTTCTAACTAGTTCCTTGAACTGCTTTACATTTTTGGCCCTGTTTGAAAAGCAGTGTTGGAGAGCTCTTTTTTTTAAATGACATGCAACTGCTTTGTTATTTTCTACATGTCTTCTCTAGACTGAAATCTGATCTTTTCTGCTACTTTTTGATCATGGTTTTCTGGTACCACATACAGTATTTAACACAATAATATTCAGTTTTTTTCCATGTTATTTATCAAAAACAAAGATTAATCCTTTTCCCTGGAAAAATTTGTACATTTTCATTAGTATTAGCTACGTACATAACACCTCTCTAATTTCATTTTGTACATTAAAAGTTAATATCTAATACCTTTTGAGCATGTATTTCTAATTTTTAAAAATTAATAAACTATTTTTATAAAAGTGCCATTTATAAAATGAGAAAAAATACCTGAAATTTGGAAAAATGGGATTCATATAAAAAACATTCTGACACATATTTTTCAGGTGTTTTAAGATTACCCCAGATGAAACAAATTTTTGAAAACTTATTCATTCATTATGCATAATTATCCTTCTGAGATTAAGAAATATTCATTTTATGTTTTGTTTTATATATAATGAGTTCATTAAAATCATGTTATATGTTGCAATTATATATACATATATGTAAATAATTTCTGATTATCAGTTGAAGTTAAAATTATAGTTTCCTCAAGTTATAGGTATTGTTCATAATGTTCCTCCCACTTCTTTCATTTTTGATATGCTCTTATGTAATCTGTGCAAAAATTTTGAATCATTTAACAATTAAAATATGTGTTAAGGAATTCAATAATGATATTAATTTTATTCAAAGTTTTAGAATAAATTATAAATTCAAATATTAACATTTCTCTTCAAAAATTTTTCAACAAAACTTACTTAAATAATGTATGAAATTTACGTATAAAGGTATATTAAATAAAAATGACTTTATAAAAACTTATTGTTAACAGTTAAACTATGCATTTTTTATGTGTTTGTACAGAATTGTTTGCAATTTTCAGGAAATTGTGTAAGATTGTTTTGCGAAATTGGAAAAAGAGGTGCCTTTTATAAAATGTTAAATTATTGATAAGCACAGTTCATTGCATTAAATATTTCCCTCTCCTTAACACTCATTTTAATAAAAAATATCTAGAGAGAGAGATCTAAAAAATTTGTACCAATTGTGTACAAAAAACTGAAGAAATATCATGAATGATTTTTCCAGAAATGTATTATTTTTATAAAGCATTAGCATATCTTTTTAGATTCTGTCTAAAGGCAGAGAATAGTTTTAATGTAAAATGATAGTTTTTCTGGGCAAATTTTATGTACTGTGTATGTAATTAGTAATGAAATCTGATATTTTTCTCTTCTAATGAATATTTTTAAAAACTGTCCCTTCAGATAACACTTGCTTAAGTTTTTTCTAATGTATACATACATATTTTTCTATTTTTAAGCAGTTAGAATATTTAAATTTTGATTCTGCTGTTCTTTTTAAGAAAAATTTCATGCAACCTTGTAATATTTAAATCTGCATTTTTCTTTTAATGTGTTTATGGTTGGGCTATTTTTATATTTTTATTTATTTACATTAATTTGAAATTATTTACTTTAATTAGAAAAACTGGGAAGTATAAAATTGGGTTACTTATATTTTGATTTTACTAATACAAATGATGTAATTCCAAGTTTTGAAAATTAGCTCGAAGGGAGAAAAAAATTATTTTGACTTATGTCAAATCAAACATAATTTTCCATTTGGATTCAAAAAATATTTTTTTTCCAGTTACCTCTTAGTCACTATTTAAATGAATTAAATTAACTTTTGATTTTCAGTTTTTTATTTCATGTAAAAAAAATTACTGTATAGGGATTTATAAATTGAAACAGTTTTGTTGGGATGGTTAAAATGGGTTTAGTGAAATTTTGTTGATCTATCCCCCCAAAACATTTAACTCATTTATTATTTGTAATTATTCTTGAATGCAATCCTTATAAATTTTAAAATGTTCAGATTTCTGATAATCATTGTATATAAACATGTTACTATCAAATTTTAAAAACTGCACTTAAAGTTAAATTTGAAAACATACTATGTGATATTTTTGCATCCCTACCTTTGAAATTAAAGTGCCTATTAAAAGATGAATATCATTTGAATTTCGATGTATGTTTGAATTTTTTTCTCCCAAAGATTTTTAAAAACATGTGTTATTTATCTTGAAAAATTTTCAGTCTTTGTGTAGTTATGCTGTCAAAATTTACTTCAGGAATGGTATGTTAACATTAATAGTTAAAAATGTTTTTTATTCACTATTTTTTCTGTATTTTTCTGTGCTTATTGTATTGTATAGTATCATACATTAATGTTATTTTCTCTTTCAAGATATTTGATAAAAAAAAAACTCTCTCCTTTGAGAGGAAATGTTGCATTGGTTTTAATGTGTTCATTTAGTTTCATATTCTTAGCTTAAGTATGAAACACATTTTCATTTACTGAGGGAAAGAAATGTGATTTTTTTTTTGTGTACTTATTTGCTTATTCATGATATTTTTTAAATAATTGGCTTTTGATGTTTTTATTTTGTATTCACAACAATTTTTTTTCATTTAAAAATTATCATTTTATTTTAATCAAAGGTTTCTTTGAGTTTTAATAATATCTTTTTTGATTTCGTTTTTTTATAAAAAATACTAATTCTTATTACAATTGATTCAAAATTTTGGTCAAATACTTATTAACTTATCTATTACTAAAATATTCAATTTTTCATTTATAGCTTTTTTTTTAAGGAAGAAATACGAATGTTTGAAATACTGATCAGTTTCAAATTTCCCTTGCTTTCAGATAATAACAAAGCAGTACTATCAATTGCAATTTACAAACTTGATATTGATTTTTCTTTATGTTCATTTTAATAAGATTTTGATGAACCAATATTATTTAATGTAATTGGTAGTTAATAGGTAAGTACTAATGAGTGTACCAAATATTTGTGATTTAAAGAGGATAATTTAACTTAATATTTTTCACTACTTTATTTCATTAATCGGGGAAGATAATGTAGTTTTTATATGAAAAAGAAACACTTATTAAATCAAATACCTCTCATTTGGAAACAAAGTATGAAAATTTAAGATCATGCCTAACTTATGCTTTTTTAACTTTTTCTACCTAAGCACACATGTACAGTGTCATATATATGAAATACCTTATCAGATTAATTATACATCAACTAAAATGACATCCATAAATTATTGGAATGATCTGCTGCTTTAACACCCTGGTGATTTTAATGTAAATAAGCACTCATATAATTTGGCCTGATGATATCATAAATAAGACATGGTATTGTTTATTATTTGAAAAATCTACACATTAGTCTGCTTAAGTATCAGGTTTTTACTACATAAATATTTTTATTTACTGTGAATGATTGAGATACTTATGCTTTGGATAAATTCTGGCTCATTTTCCTTATGGTTGAAAATTTTTTGATGCAATGGAAGTATATTTAAAAGTATAAGATTTTTCAATTCTAAATGTAAAACCATGTGAAACCTAATGAAAAAATTTAACATTTATACATAATATTTAAGATTACATTATCTTTTATTGGTGTAACACATAATTTGTCTTTGGCAGGAAATATGAATATTTTTTACATAATGCTTGTGATTAGAGTTGCATAACACAATAGTAGCATCATGTGCATAATATTCAATATTCATTTCCTTAATATTTTTTTTTGAAAAAACATATATACTCTACAAAAACAAACAAAACCCTTTGTCCTTTTAATATTTAGTACTTGATTCAATCTGAATTTGAGAATAATTATATAAATAGTGAAATTGTTACTCTTGACTGTATAATCTATTGTGTTTCTGTACTTTATAGTACTTTTACAACCCTAATTTTGTGTTATCAGATAATGCAGAGATCAGAAAGCAGGGAGAGGGGATGATTTTAATGCTATTTTATTAATTTTAGAAACAGTTATAATTAATCTGTGAAGAAAAGAGAAAAAAAATGCCTTAAAATTTTTTAACACTGGTTTTGAAATTGTGAGGGGATTCTTTTCTCCTTTTTAAAAAGAATTTATTAAAATAGCTGTTGAGTACAACAGCAAGTGTCTGTATAATTTCGTTAGTATGCTATATATTTCTTGACAACTCTTTTCCCCATTTTCTATTGAATTCGATTGTAGGATCAAATGAAATTATTTTGAAAATTCTTTTTCTGTTTTGACAGTTATTTCTAAAACTCCTTAAAACGAGTGAAAATGAAATATTTTTACATTTTTAATTATGTGAGCTTAAAATACTTTGATCCAGATATCAACTTGGAAAAGTTTATCTTCAAAATAGGAATACCGTATTTACTCTAATCTAAGCCACATTTTTTTTTTTTTTTTTGCAATGTTAAACCTACAGAAAATTCAGTGTCGTTTAGAATCGAAGGGGAAAAAAACTTTTTTGGGTGGGGTATTTACAGCAATTACAGGTTCATGTATGTAATAAAAAATTTATAATACAGATAAAATAACGAATTATTCACTTCTTATTAGTTATAATTCTAATTTTTTTTTAATTTCGTAAAATTGGATATCGATAAGCCAATTTTACACAATTTTTCGTTTTTCACAAAATCTTGTTGAGAATTTGGGGTGTGGCTTAGATTCGAATAAATACGGTAAGTATCAAATGTATGTATGATAAAATAATTAATTACCTTTTCCATTAAGTTTGTGAATATAAGGCAGGTTTTTTTAAAAAATTTGATTTATAAACGGTAATTTTTTTTAAAAATTTGATTTATAAACGATTTTGTGTAAATTTTCAGTCGCATGCAGCATTTTTTTCAGTAGTTAAAGTTTGACAATCCCCCCCCCCCCCTCCATGAATGTTAAATTCCTTTGCACTCTTTAGATTTTAAAAAAAAATTTATTCTATATTTTTTAGCCTTAAATCTTGTTAAAAATAATTTTTGATTACTTATTTTTAAATAAATTATTTTACATTTGATTTTTTTAAAATTTAGTGGGGCCATTTTTAGTTTTAAAATTTTAACTGATTTCTGTATTTATTCAATACCAAAAAAATTCATTCCTTGTGGGGTTTGGAGATCATTTTTTTCTTACATCATCAAACGATGATTATAACACTGGATGAAAATTTTTGTAGTAGCATTAGTTAGACAAACATCTTTTTCAGAAACCGTATCAAAACTGAAGTAATTTAAAAAAAAAAAAAAAAAGTGAATCAGTACGTTTATTACATAAAAAAAAACTTTTAAAAATCGGCTCACATTTTAAAGATTAATATTTTTTTCATAGTGATCTTATAGAATTGAATATCGTTTGGAAATAAAAGAACTCTTCTATAAACAAATTTTTTGGAAATTGACAAAGATTGCAACACAAAAGAGATTTTATTTAAGATCATAAAGAATGAAAAATGCAGTATTTCGTGAATTTTGCTTCCAAGATGTGTAATGGTGTTTTTCTCATGAGAAGTCGAAAAGAATTATTGGAATTTCAAATCTCTTTTAATATGGACGTTGTGGGTTTTACGTAATAATCAAAAAATGGAATTACAATAATGTAACGTTATGACCGAATATTGATACGTTTTGTTCTGTGTGTCGGTATTCCATTTTCAAAATTTGTATAGTTACAATATTTTTGAGAATTCGCTTTTGAACTTGTATTAAATTTACTTTGAAATGATTTCTTTTGTAATTTACAGAAAAATGATTTTTCAATTGTATATATAAATTTAAACAGGTTTATACAACATCCAAATAAATGCCTAGCTTTGAGGCTGAACATTATAAATATGAACTAATCGTAATTAGTAATTCAAAACATATTTTGACCTCTAAGTTATAAATATTTCTCTCACACACAGAAATAAATGGACAGCTTTAAATTTTTTTTTATTTGATGGTGATAAAAAAGAACATTATTTTTGTAATTGTTTAATAAAAGCTTATTAAACCATTCAAATTAGAAGTGATTCTGAAAAATAATTATTAAAAAAACTAAATCTGCTGATATTTGCAAAATTATTTTCGTGACGAAATCATCTCAGTTATATGTATTATAGGTGAAATAATTAATTATCAACACACAATTCGAAAAATTCGTTCGGAAATGACAATTCCAATGCTTAGAAACTGTTTCTTTGAATCAATTTCCATATGAAAATTGTTTTATTTAGCTTTATTACTTAAAAAATCATTTTCTTTTGCTTATGTATAACTTTTTTTAGTTATGTTCTCAACGATTATTATATTTATTTTTATTCTCAATTTTTTTGCTTATATTTTATTTTTATATAATTTTGATTTTTGTGTTATTTTTTAATAGTTTGTTTGCTTTTTAGAAATTTTATGAGGTTTTTAGATTATGTTTTTTAAAGTCTACAGCTGCTATAATTTATTTTAGACATATGTGAAGAAAGTATGCGAATTGCAGTGACAATTTCAATTTAACACGAATTTTTTTAGAACTGATAATTTTACAGTGGTTCCACTTGCTAGTTATATTCGTTTTGCATGATTTTTGGTGTCCTTTTTCTGGCGAATCAATGCTGTTCATAAATTTCAAATCTTTGTTAAATGCGAATAACATAACTGATTTCCATGAAAAAACTTAATTTTTTTCATCAAAATGTATAATATATAGCAGTATTATTTTTCGTTTTGTGCGCCACATTTTAAAACTTATAGTTAAAATGTTAAATGTAAAAGAAGGAAACATTTTTGATTTACAATCTTTATAAAAAAAATAAATAATTATCTTAATCTTTTCGTATTAAATTCTTTTTTTACCATCAAATGAATTTATGCTATCTTAAATTACGTAAATTCAATGATAAGTTTTTTTTAAAAAAAAAATTAGGGACTACCGTAAGTCTTATTTTTAAGGGTAAACTATTCGAAATAAAGACCTAATTTTTTTTTAACTTGTTTTCTCTGGGTTTTGCTAATTTTTCGCCTATCAAATTCATTTTTCTGTAAATCTTGTCAACTTTTTATTACCAAACAAAAAAAAAAAAAATTCTATGTGCGTTTGCAATATTAAAAAAATGTAGCATCTGGTTAACTTATTTTACTGTAATTAGCGATTCTTGTTAAGGATGCTCCCCCCCCCTTCCACACTTTATATATTTACGCTTTTAGAGTCAGTGCGGGCAATTTTATTAAAATACCTTATTAATTTTCATATTTCGCAAGTATTCGTAATTAAAAATGAGCGTTGTTAGAAATAATGCCAATGTTCGCCACAAAATAATACGTATAAGAAAGGAAGAGCAAAAAGAGCGCAAAATATCCGATATAAATGCATTTATTTTTTTTAAATACAAAAACGAATGTCTTTAAAAAAAGCCTTTCTTGCAAAAATTTAATTTCCATTTGATACTTTTAAACTTCGAGTATTATTGACATTTCAATTAAAATTAAAATGAGGAGTAATTTTTTTTCCCTTAAAAAATAAATAGAAACTAATCTTTTTCAAAATTTTTGTCGATTAAAGCTTCGCAATTTTTCATATTAAAAGAATATTTTAATATGCTAAAATATAGAGAGAATACAGTCGGACCTCTGTTAACGAAGTCGCTAAATTCCGAAGAAAAGTTCATTATGTGGAAAATTCTTGAAACAGAGTTTGGTTTTTCAATATTTTCTGTTCTTAGTTACAGGAAAAAGTTCCTAAAATAAAGGAATTCGCAAAATAGAGGCTTGTAAAACGGACTTCCGACTGTATATTTTAAGGGAGAAAAAGGTTAAGAAATTTGATTTTCATGGAACTAATTGCCCTGTATTAAGTTAATCTGGTTTATTAGTAAATTATTTTGTGTTGGAGTTGCCTTTTCCCCCGTAAATAACAAGGGATAGCGGAGAACTGTGAAGTGTATTTTTGTGTAATATTCGTTAGTCCTTTGACTGTTAATATTTTCTGAATTCGAAGTTTATAACAAAAAACGGATAAATTATAAATTGATATAATTATTTTTCATTTCATTTAAAAAAAGGACTTTTTTTGGTTCTGAAAAAAATGTTTGATGTATATTTTTTTTTGTAACATCAATGTTTCCGACTGTCAAATAATTGTTTTTCTCCTCCATCTATTTCTGTTAAATCTTTTTAATTTCCAGAATCTGGAATATTTCATTGGTGTTATTTTTTATAATTTGGTTTTAAATTCAAATTTCTTAAACAATTGCTCTCTCATGCGAAAATCCCCTTCCCACCTTAAAATAGTTTATTAATTTTTCTCGTTTCGAATCGTTTTGTAAGTCGTCCTCACGTGCAAAGTGTTCCAAAGTCCATGGCCACAACATTGTTTTTGATATGTTTAAACACTTAATGCATTTCCTTATAACAGATTTACTGACAGTGAACTCCGTTTTAAATGTTTAAAGTCTGGTTGATGAAATCTAAAATGAAAGAATTTAAATTGTTTTTATTTTTGTATAACATAAATCAAAACAATTTTCTAAAATTTGTTTCCAAAAGTCGTGACGACTATTGTTTTTACATACATGTAATATATTCCATATCATTTTCATAAACATTACCGAAATAAAAACGGAACCTTTTTTACAAATTCATAAAAATATCCTGTGTTTGAAGAATAGCTTAATTAATTACGCGTGTATTACATTGAATTTAATTTATATTTTCAAACATTAATTTTGATAATATAAAGCCACGCATGTTTAGAAATGCATATGGATAGTAGTTTTAAAAGAATTTAATTACGAAATTCTCATTATTTCGAAGGAAATTGTGGAATTATTGGGAAAATTCTGTTAGATTATCTCATTAGAGCTACTTAAAAACAATTTTGTTTTCCCATTTTTTTTTTTTTTTGGTGAGAAAACTTTTTATATTTATACTTATGTATGTATGATAAATAAAAATTATCTGCAATAGTTTTTTTTATGAGATTTATGCAGTTTAAAAGAGTATATTGTATCCATTTTTATTAAATTAAAGAAATATTTTAAGCAGAGTTTAGGTAGGATGGGACATCCCGACTATTCGGAAAATTTTCATTGTTTTTTTAACATATTACGAAATTTTGGAATTATTGTGCAATACTATTAATTTTCAAAGAAATTTACGAACATGATATTAATACATACATAGAGCCGTTAAGGTATTTATACACAATTTTAAAGTACTGCTTGAAAAACAAATGGGGATTTTCAGCAAGTTATTTCGGAATTCAGAAAACTAATTTTATGTATATATATTACGATATACTAACAAGTATGTATGCGTTGAAATAAAAGAAATGTATTTTTTCTTTCCGATTATTTTTCCACATTTTATTCTTTATTTATTTTTCATTAATCAAATTTAAAATCTTGTAAACTGATTATCATATGTATTACCTATGAAATTAAGAAGTGCGTTAACGTATATCTTATATACTATAGCATACATGTGCTTATTATTTTCAATAAATATGCATTTTATTTCCGCCCTTACTCCACGTAGAGGCAATTATTTGGTTCTAGATATTTATATTACTTTTTGTATTTGTATATTGATTTGTATAACTTTTCGTCCATGTATGTAGTAATACGAGTAAAGCCGAAAAAGGAAAGAAAATTTTTTTAAAAAATAATTGTTTAATTTTGGATAAAACAAAAATCGTGAATAAGTAAATTTGGACTCAAAAAACGTCTATTAGTAAATTTAATCTTAACATATTTCTCAATGTAATTGATTTTACATCGATACCATTCCTTACAGATAATTTAAGAAGTATTATTTCGGGGCAGAGAGTACATTAAAGTTGTCATTAAAAAAATAATCTTTCAGCCAAGCATAGTAAATAACGAGAAGATCAAGAATTTTGCAACATTTAATATATTCAATCGTATTTCGCTCGATTACGTAAGTTGCCAAAATTTGATATGGGTTGTGGATGTTATTGTGTAAAATATTACATAGTTATCTGCCAACCAATTGGGACTGGGCACACACAAGAGTACATAATCTAAACTAATTTACGATCTGTAACCGCTTTGCATTAAACTTATCCCATTCACATTGCATTTCTAGTGATGTAATTCTTATTTGAAATAATCTTGATTTTTCCGAGTTTCGGCTTTATTCGTAACATAAATTATGCGATGTGATTCTTCATAAACTGTGTTCCATTGCTCTTATTCTATTGAATAATGGCTTAGATACAACAATATGAAAGTATCTTCATTCAAATTAGTGAATTGCCATTACCAGAAGAAGTATATGAAGTCATTGAAAAGATTTTTTGTATATGGACGCTTTATCCACCATCAAATTGAATGTTAATTGTATCAGAATGTTTGTGTACTAGTGCATTTTTTTTGTGATTTTTTAAAAATTATTTCTTAAGTCCAGATAAAAACTTATGGTTTAAGATAAAAAAAGACCAGATAAAAAATTTATGGTATATTTTATTTAATTGTGTAATCAACTTTTAATGTTCTGAGTATTTGTCAAGCCATATATATTTGTTTGTAATAGTACTGCATTTCTTTTCATTGTGAATGATGTGTATTGTTTAAATGTGAATTTTGGAATTGTGTGTTGAATCAAACAGCAGACTATCATAAAATTGAAGAGCATTTCAATAGAATTTTTTAAGAAAATAATGAACTGAATATGTGAATAAAGTAATGAGAACTGAGTATTTTTTTTAAAATTTAGTACTTATTTTAAGATTCAGTAACTTATCTGCAAATGCTAAATTTATAAAAAAAAATTGTAATTTTTCTATGAGAATTTTTTTTTTATAAAGATGTTATTTTTCTCTGAATATTATAAATGTGTGATAGATACATTGGCACCAAGTCTTCTAGTGATATTATGTCAATTCCAAGATTAAAAATTATTTAATCATTTTTATTCAATTAATATTGTAAATGCATGATATTTTTATAACAATTACTAATGAATTTAATTTTTTGTTGTTTTCAGCATGTGAAATCTGCAGATGTCACTTTAAAAAAAATGCCATTGAAAAAAAATAAATTCACAGTCTCTGTGCCAGAGAAGTTACTTTGATCCTCAGACAGCATCTCCTAGTGAAGAAGTGTTTCAACATCTCTTAACTTTATTGAACTCTACTGAGGGACTTTTGTGGTAGTGTTTTCTAGTTTTGAACAAGGTGCTATGAAATATAGTGAGAAGTTCTAGTGCTTGATTGTGGTATGTGATACTTGAATTAATACTATGAATTCAATATGAGAAATGCAATAATTCATATTGTACAATTCAATTTTTGTTACTTATGTTAATTTTTAATTAATTTCATGGAAATCGAAATTTTTGTACATATAATTTGTAACTGTTTTCTCTCTCCCCCCCCTTATGTTTATAATTTCCTTGTAGTAGTGCATTTATTTAAAATGTATTATATTTAAGGGATAGTACATAGTTTGTTTCAACAAATTGTGATGAAGTTTGTGTTAATGGAACATGTGATGTTTCTAATGATATAATACTGAAGCCAATAATTAGCATATTATTTTGTGAAGGCTTTAAAATTGATGTCTTCCTGCATAATTATTCATGTTTTATAATAGTTAAAATTGCATTATTTAGATGTTTCTTTTTGTCATGTATTTCTTGCTAACATTTACTCCTGGTGTAGTACAGTACTATTATTTTTAGTATTGCTATTCTAGTATTTAGAGGTGGCAAAAAAAAAAAAAAAAAAAAAAAAAAGCAGAAAAAATAAATTACCTCCAAGGTTCCTCAAAATTAGTGCCTCATTATTGCAATTCAACCTGCTTCTATTGAAATTTTTTTCACTTCCAATTGTGCCTTGATGAAAAGCTGTAAAAATTGTTTATTTTGTGAAAATGTTAAAAAAAGAATGAAATTTTCTAACAGAAAGTGGTAATGTTATAGGACTATATTCAAGATATAAAATGTAATTAATTTGAATTTTTTTCCTATTATGTAATTGACTTAGTGAATAGTTTTAAGTGATTCTCTAATTTTTTTCATTGAATTAATTATATATACAGTTACAGAGAAAGTCCTCCAAAAACTTTTAACTTAATTTATTTTATTTAAGCTATTTGTTAAATAATACTCATGTAATGTATTTTGTTTGAAATTAAAAAAAAGAATTAGTTTTGATTACAAACCCGAAGAAATTGCAATTCTATAAAATTAAACTGGAATTCAAATTGTAATCTGTTTGAATTTGTAGAAAGGAATATTTTTTATGCTTGCACTTAAGCAAAATACATTAGTAGATAAATTGTTGTATTTAATATTTTACAATTCACATTATCTTTCTCTAGAAACTAATGTTTGAGTGTTTAATGAATTTGTTAAGTTTCATTTGGAAGCTGATTGTTTGGATTTTGCAAATGGCAACACACAGGAAAATTTAGTGGGATCCAATATATACATCTTGTAGCACACATAAAGCAATAATTTTCATGTATTCAAATTACATTTCAAGGTCAAACACTTGAAAATGCCTTATGTGTTACAATTTTTTGTAATTATATATAGATATATTTTAGTATTCATGATGAATTGTTCAGTGTTTTTTAAAAATGTTTTTATAGTCAACTGATAGTGAGCATAATGTAAAAATGTTTTATCTGATTTTCATATCATTGTCTTATCTTCCTGTTGTCCTATTTTTGTATTGTTGTCTATGTGTATTATTTCTTGGAGTTGAAAACTGAAATATATTGTGGTTGTATATAATAATGATTGAATAAAGTTGTTATATTTTTATTTTATAATATATCATGATTATATTCTTGATGTATAAAGTACAAATCTATGCATGGATTAAATTAGACCTTATTAATAGAATTGTTAACTTTGTAGGTTGTGAGTTCAAAATCCAGTTTCACCTAAAATCATCACTTGTTGAACATTTTACAAAACTTACATTGTACAAAGACTGGAAATTATGTGAACTTGTTTTTAAGTAGAGCTAATGATGACTGTAGTCATATTATGTCAGAGTTTTAAAAAAACAATATCAACTATAATACCATTCACTTCACTTCATTGCAGTAAAAAGTTATGAAGACTATGTATTAGATGAGTGCTATAGTTCTACTTCATTTTGTGATAAAGTGCAAAAAATATGTAATATAATGTGCATATATTCCTCATTACTATCTTTGACCTCTTAGAATCTTTCTGTCATGAGATGTATCTCATGTTTGTAAAAATCATGTGAGACTTAAATTTAAAAATGTACGAGATGACATGTTCCACAATATCAAGATCATAGAAGAATTTTTGGCCAAAAGGTTGGTAATTGCAGGTCAGGAAAATAGAGTATGGCCTCCTAACCATACTTATTATCTTTTGACAAGTAATGACAGCAGCTTCATGACCTTGTGTTACCAAGATGGAAAAATAAAAACATGCTCATTGACAATGCTGAACTTTGGGTCTATGTGGATTGCAATCAAACTGATGGATAGGATGGCTAGTTATCTTGGAGTACAGTCTTTGTTGAACTAGCACAACATGTGTGAAGTATCTCACATGCACTTTGGTATAGTTAGCCATCTTGTATGTTTTTACAAATGTTGTACTCCAAGAAACACACATTTATATACTTGTTTCTACATGTTTCATTGGCTTACGATTATGATATTCTGAATGTCATATGTTATGTCAGTTCTATTGTGGAAATTTGCATCGCCCAAAACAAATATAACATTTGTTTCTGCAAGATTTCTGAACATCTGCAAGATTCAAATTTTCTGGAATATGTCTCCAGCAAGAACTTTTGATTTTAGTTCTTGACTCTTTTGATGAAATGCTTCCCCAGGTCTGGTATGGATCTAACATAAAGCTGTCTACAAATTACTCCAAAACAATGTGGAACATCTTTTTTAGTTTTAAATGAGATAAAACTGTTTAAAACAAGTTAGACATGAGAGAAGTTCTAGACAGGGTATTGTCATTTCTTTGATGGGAGCTACCCTACTTCTAGAATTCACTATTTGAACTTTAATACTTTTCTCAGTTTCAGCTCTTAGGTACACACAAGTTGCATACATGCATTTGCTAGCATCTGAGAAAATGTTGATTCTTCATTTTTGCCTTGTCTTCTTTTTTGTAACTTATATTTAACCAGTGAGGTATTCCTGTTTGTGAAAGTAAGGATAACACTGAATCAACTTAGAATTGAACTGCTTTTTTGTAGAATTGAAGGTAAGGATATCTTTTCATCTCATTTTATTTTCTAAGTTCATGAATCTTGTAAAATCATTTTTAGTGTAAATGTTATATATACTAGAGTAGAGTGATACCTATAGGGTAAAAAATCTTCTGAGTTAATGATAAAATTTTTTGCTTCATAAATGGGGCATTTATTTTATGATTTTTTTTATTTTGCCATTTACACTGTGCATCAAATAAGTTTTAAGACACGTCTCAGAGCGAAGTTTTAACAGCACCTCGAATGTAAATGCGCATGCTTCATACCGTCCAGTGTCTGCTGACATACTGCCAACAAGTTGATTTTTTAATATGGAGCAAAGAGCTGTAATTAAATTTGATGCAAAACTTGGTAAAAGTGCTTCGGAAACAAACTAACTCATGAAATAGGTTTATGGTGACTGTTGTTTAATTTGATCAAATGTTTGTGTGTGGCACAAGCGTTTTTTTGATGGAAGAGATATGGTAGAAGATGATCATCGTACTGGAAGACAAATTTCATCTAGAAAAAAGAGCTTGGAAATTATTAAGATGGTTCAAAATTTCATTGCAAATGATCCCTGTGTGTGATTGAGAATGATGGAAGACTCCTTAAACACCAACAAAGCAATGATTTGAACCATTCTGCATGAAGATTTGGGGAGAACAAAAGTGTGTGCTAAATTTGTTCCACACACATTAACGCCTGAACAAAAAGCAATGAGAAGTGCACATTGCAGAGACATCATTTCATTCGTTGGAAACGATCCAAATATTTAAGGTGATTTAACACAGGTGATGAAACTTGGTACTTCCAATAGGGTTCTGAAACAAAGCGACAAAGTGTGGAATGAAATTCACTGCAAGCTAAGAAAGCAAGGAAAATTTGTAATACCTGTCGGTTCCTGCTTGCCTCTGAAACCCCTTGTCTACCCGCAAACCCGGCTAGGTGTGTGGAAGAAACTGAATGATCAACAGACATGATTTCAATCTAATTAATTTATTGTTACTAAAATATCAATCGGACACAATAACAATCTAATTAAGATAGGCGATCAAATAGTAGAGCGCGGAGGTGAGATTCACTAACAAGGGGATAATACTACGGACCCTCAACTGAATCTACGATAGCTTAAATACGCTCAATATAAATTACGTCATACACTAATAAGCTGCTTTCTAATTAAACAATCTCACGATACCTGTACTTTTTATGTAGTGGATCCTACACTTGAATCTTGCAGGACATCTTTATCGGGAGTTGATCAATGTCGTCGGATCCACTCTCCGTTTTCCTGAACAACTCCAAGACCTCTTAATAATTCCACCATCCTTCAATCTTCAACTAACAAACTAACTCGCAAACTGTTTGCTAACTTCTACGTGCCAACCCTCAAACTCATGAAAACAGAATTTATATAATATACTTCATTTACATAATCACGCTTTCTTGGTCGGTGAAAGTTGGTTGAATTAAAATATTTTCCCCCAGAAGAGTCCCCAAGGTGTTAATATAGGCGCGGATAGATCCGTCACAAGTTCTATCCAAAATTCAAACAATGCTCATTACATTCTTCGATAGTAAGGGTATCCACAAAGAGTTTGTTCGAACTGTGGAGAAGCAATTACAGGTCAGTACTACTTGGCTGTTTTTTAAAGCGTGTGATGGCTAGCATTCGTCTAGAATATCGGACTGAAAGCATTTGGTGTTTGTTATACGACCCAGTCACAACTCCCTGTTCGTCAATTTTTGGCAAAAATGTCTGTGTGTTGAACCATTCACCTAATTTAGCACCCTGTAACTACTCATTATTATCAAAACTTAAAATGAAGTTAAAAGAAATTTATTTTGAGGATAATTTCGACGCATGCTTTGCAGGCCACCCCATGAAGTCATTTATAACAGGCTTCTGATTCATTAATAAATTGCTGTAACAAGTGCATTGAAGCCGGAGGGTCCTATTTTGAATAAAAAACCAAAATAGAAATTAATTTCTTTTTTTCCATTTTTTTCTTTTCTTTCTTTACAGACCCAATCTTAAAACTTATTTGACGCACTGTGTAAAATGTCTTTTTCTGAACCCCATATCAAACCTAATACCTGTACAGTTTTGGGTTTGTTTTCGAACTTGTCGATAATTGCAAAATGTATATTTGATCACCAATATTTTAAATTGAAGTGAGTAGAGGCTGAAATTATTTTTGATGCGTAAATGTTTTTTGGTTTTTCTAAGCTGGGACTAATGAACTATCGATAAAAAACGATTCTTTTAAAATCAAGAAGTCTAAAAACCACGCAGTTGTGCCGGTAAATTTTCAAATTTTTTGCTAGTGTTAAATCATAAAAATCTTTAAAAGTCGCTATCTTTCTCTGTTATTTTAATTTTGCAAAATGCTCTTTCAATATCGGAGCATACTCCTATGCGATACTTTCGAAAACGCTTTAATGTGCTAGAAATAAATGTTACTAAATTTTGTTCCTTAGCTGATAGTCATTAAGTTTGGGTGAATTTTTGTAATGGGCAAAATGTATCCTAAACAAGTCAGAACTTTGATTGTATCGCTCAACTCTTGAATTTTGGTATGAAGTGGCAAAAATTGTACCCCGCGTGTTTCTTTTCCTCTGTAACTGCAGTTTTGTTATTAGCTTCCCAATTATATTACACATTGCTTCATATTTTTTTTTCTGCAAGTGTTAATTAATTTAGCTTTAATTTTGTCGAAAGATTTTTCCGCCAGACCAGTTACCAGTTACAACAGTTATCAACAATCCAAGGGAATAAAAGTACCGAGAAAGATAAGTAACAATCTTTTAACAGTTTCGAAAAACTTTCTGAGATTCTTCTAAAAAGGTTCTTGTTTTGTTTACTTCATGGGAAGTTCCTCTATGTCTAAACGCTGTAAGCCTATGATTTTCGCATCGGAAAACAGATAAAGACAGAATTCTCAGAATATGCATAGTTTTTTTTTTTATCCTTCTTATCAAATTCCAGTCTATATTTTAAAGGCTATTACACTAACCCTCTGAAAATAATCAACTCTTTCAGTAAATAATTGAGCAGCTCTGTCCGCTCCAAACAATAAATGGTGGCCGCAGAAGCCTAGTGGTCACGAACTTGTGGCTGGCATGCCGCGGGTTCGAGTCCTGTTGGCTTCGTGTAGTAATGTGGAATGGGGAGGGGTCATCCCCTTCACTTGACCGACGTTTAAAATTACGTCGCCAATAGCCCTTGTATTGCTTTATAGACAGGCGGATTAATCTAGTTGGAGGCCCCTGGCGGTAAAAGGTTTGGGGCCCCCTGGGCTGAAAAGTCGAAAAACTTGAATAGTGAAAAAATTCGCTGACCTTAAATTCTCAAAATAAAATGTATAGCTAAAAAAATTAACGGCTTAAAAAAATTAAAGTTTATTTTAAAGAATTAAAAAAAAAACCTTATTTAAAAGCTTAAAATTTTGCTATACAACTTTACGTCTTGATTTTTCTTGGGCAAATTCATCGATTATTTTTGTCGTATCTATTTGGTCCAAAACATCTTGTTCTATATATAAAATGCCATGCTGTTCAGTTTCTCTTCTCCATACTACTTCTTAAATAATTTTTAACGATCTTTAAAACCGAAAAAGATCTCTCACCTGATGCATTTGATATCGGTATAGTTAAAAATATTTTTAAAAGTATCTCTGCATTAGGGAAAGTCGAGACCATTTCTTTTGCAACTCGATAAATTTCTATTGGAGTGTTCATTGTATCTTTGTTTTCTTTTAAAAATAGCAAAAACTGATCCAATTCATCGTCAAAATTAAACGATTCAATATCGTCTTTGTAAATATCCTTTAATTTTTGTACAGCTTTCTTCTTAATTTCAGGTAACATCTCGTCAAAAATTACAAAAAAAGTGTTCGAGAACATTTTCATATATTCCAGCTCTTCGGAATAGTTCTGCACTTGCTCTATCACATATGCCATAGAATGAGTTGACCAAAATTTTTTCCCTATTTTCAAATTCATGACCTTCTTTATAGTTTCACCGAAAATAATTTTTCTCTTTTGCTGCCTGCAAGTTTGTCCAACTTCCTTTTCAAATGAGAGCCCTGAGCCAGTTGCTTCTTGTTCTACTTTTCCAAGTTCATTCCTGAAATTTTGTATATAATTTTTTAAAGATTTCAGTAGATTAGTTCCTTTTACTAGCTCACACCCAACTGATTGTAATGCTTTGCTAGTAGCACTCACCCTCTGGAGTATGGTATCCCAAATCACGGTCATTAGGGAAGTTTCATACTTCCCCTTCTATTTCAAAAGAGAAGTTGCCTCTAGTATTGTGATCTTCTCCTCATTTGTATCACGGATTTCAGCCCGGGCCTCTTCTATGTGTGTATAACCAAGTCTTATAGCTCGTACGGCATCTGCTCTTGCTGACCATCGTGTATCTGAAACTTTTTTTCACAGATATTGCATGTTTACTGCTTTCCAGATTTTTATTTAAAATTAGCCAGCGATGGGTTGAACAGAAAAAAAATGGAATAATTTCTGTACAAGCATTAAATATTTAATTGCATCGCTACAACTTTCTGCTGCTAAATTTCCTACTAAATTTAAAGAATGAATGAATGGCACAAGGAATATAAACTGCGCTTGAACTGTGTTCTTTAATACGTGCCTGTAGACCTGAGTACCGCCCGGACATATTAGACGCATTATCAAATGTCCCTCTGCAATTTTTAATATGCAGTCCAAATTTAGAGCTAAAATTTCTAAAGCATTTAAATATTTTCCAAGCTCTCATAAAATTACATTATCTTTTTTTCAAATTTTCTGATAGAATTATGAAATTTCTGATTTATAATACACACATATTTTGTTTAATTCTTTTATTCTTTACAGAAATCATAGTTTAATTTCTAGAACAAAACGTAGCTTAGCTTCCGGATTACTTATAATCAAAATTATTAAAATATCTCAACCAAAAGTAAGCTTTCAAAAATTCTAGTTTTCTTTTAAAAAACTGTGGGATTTTTTGGAAAAACAATTACAATACTCTTGATTTTTGTAAAGTTTCCTTTTAAAGTTTCTAAATATAAGTTAATAAAACATTAACTGAATACAAATGTTTTTTACACATTCTAGTTTAGTATTGTTACTATACTTGTTTGTTTTTTCAAAAATCTTAATACTTTGTGACTAAACAGAACAATAAAACATTTCCAAAATAATTTGAAATTTCTAAGATAACTCAAAACTGTTTGACAAACGCCACATTATCACGAAAGAAATCTACAATTTTTCAACTAAATTTATATCTTAATTACATTCAAAGTTCCCTATCTCAAAATTAAACAATCTTACTACATATTGAATAACTTTTCACATTTCTATTTTGTTTGAAATCCCTCTCTTATCTACTTTATAAATTGTGTTTATCATATTTTTATTTCTGTAATACATTTTGCTACCACTTTAAATAGTTTTAAATTAGGAGCAAATTAAAAAATAGTACCTATATTTTTCAACATTTATTATTGTTCTGTAAAAATAAACATTTCATTAAATGCTTTTTATAAGAAATTTCTGCTATAGTTTTGGCATTGTTGCCTTTTTTAAAGATTTTAAATATAGTTATAGATGAATTTTGATTAACTTTATTAGAACTTTGATTAACTTTATTATTTATTTAAAGAAATTATGCATTTTAAAGTAATTATACGATTTTTATGTATTTTTATAATTAGTTATACACATTTAATTATTAGATTGCATTGAATATATATATATATATATATATCCTTTCAAATTGTCTGGACAAAAGATCTTAGTCAAAAAAGTATCGCCAGTAAATCACTCTTAAAATGGCAATAAATACAAAAAGAATTTGTGCTTTTCAAATTTAATCTTACAAAATAATGGTTCTCTTAGCAGTTTTAAAGTATATTAGAAAAATTATGTCTTTATTTCACGTTACCAATAAAAAGAAAGAAAAGTGTATTTTTAAGTAAACTTAATATACTTTCTTTGAAAATTCTTTTAACAGTTTGAAGCAATTTTAATTAAATATTTAGAAATTATAGATTGGCTCATATATTACTAAACAAAATTATCGTAATACGTTAGGATTACAAACAAAAAATCAACGCAATAAATATAATACCGTTTTTATTTCAATTTCGATTTATTGTTAGGATTCTTTTAAGTATGGTAAATAATTAATGGATGTACTCAAAATCTCATTAATGTTTTGTATTTTAAATAAACTATTATCGCTTTTTATAACTGACTCAAGAAATTATTTTTATACGAGAGGCAAATAATACTTTTTCATTTGAATAACAATGCCAATCGAAAATGTTTTAAGATTCAAGCTACGAAAACACATTTAAATATGTTAATCATCATGAAAATATTCTAAGAAACTGATGACAGTTATTTATATTTATGTATGTAATACGAAAAATAAATAAATAAATAAAATAGTAATGACACGCAAATGCGACAAAATATTTTTCTTCACTTTATTTTACGCAATGATTAAAATACCGCGCATTAAGTCTGAAAAATCAAAAAAGAATTTGAAAATGAAAATATAGTTACCTTTTTTGTTGTTTAAACACGATTCTCTGATTTGTCAGGAAGCTAAAAGAAATTAGTTCGAAAGTCAAATTAACGCAAAATTTCCTCAGTTTTCTTCGAAAAGGGGTCTTTTTCTGAGGGTCATTCGGTCCCATTCTTTTCATTCGTCCTTAAGCCTGCCATAAATCTTGATCGTGCTTTTCCCGATCCTGCTTTTGTCCAATGTACCAAAATTCTTCTTCAACGCGCCCCCTCCCCCTTCTCCCAGAGGACTAACGTTGAGAACTCATTTTGATACTCCTTAAAAAAAATAATTAACTATAGACTTGGAGGGTGACGGAAGACTTCTGGCGCTTATGGTCCTATCTTTTCTCAAAACGGGTAGCAGTTATCTAGCCCTTGCTCACCACGAATGCACATTCAGTTTCTTGGTTGTTACAGAAATAAAAGAGAACCGGGATAAATATAATATAATACTCTCTTTCACTGAACCATTTATGAAAAAAATTCCGACTAAGGGCCAAGCCTTCCTGTAGCTTCTTAGTGCGGCGTTTATTAGTCAATCAATCAATAGACGAAGGGGTTATTGTCATTTAAAGGCCAATAACATTCTGAATGGATTTTTTAAATCCTAATAAGTGTTATCTGTATATTTCACTTCAAACGATCTTTCTGACGATCCGCTTTGAATGAGAAGTTTTTCCTACATTCAAAGATCACACCTCTCCTTATATTCTCATTATTTTGAGTAATTTTACCAGCTTTTAAGTTTTTCTTATTGCGTTTCCTGAGAATCAGAATTCACACGGAAAACTTATATCGTTTTAAGCCGGTGACATACTTTTTTATAAACGTAAAGTAACTGGTAAAATGTTATCAATGGTAAAAGACCATTGATAACATTTTACGACTTTTTGCTTACACATGTAAGGAGCCCCTGTAGCTAGGAGCTTTTATTTTCGATGACGTAATATCGCCAGATGATATGTATAAATTATAGCAATGTAATGTGTGTGTTTTTATGTCAGAAAGTATTTTGCTTTACTTCATGTCAGTAAACTAATTTTTTTAAATCTTCTATTTTCCATATGCTCGCGCCCCCCTCGTAGGGTTATCACGCTTCCCCCTCGGGGGGGAGGTGCGCCCCACAGTTTGAGAAACGCTGCTCTACAGTTTTTTTCCAAAAATTACTTTCATCTATTTCACTATTTGATTCATTCATCAATTTAGAGAAATTTCAATTTCACTTAAATATTTCGCTATTTCTGTCATGCTGACTGAAATAAAACTGATGCTAAATTTGCAAAATACTTAAATCCAGTGCCGGATTACTCGTTAGGAGGAGTAGGCAATTGCCTATGGGCCCCGTGCTTTTTAGGGGCCCACAAAAGCGTGTTCTGTTTTCTGTTAGAGCTCCAAAAACAGGCTAAGGGGCCCGAGAACTCGACTGTCTAGGGGCCTCCATGTCGTTTAATCCGACACTGCTTCGATCTCTTTCCCCACATTCTCAAAATATAAACACGAAAATCCAGATAACAATAAATCACGAACCTTCAAATACTAAATTCTTTCGAAAGAACTAAACATTGGTAGTTGTTTATAGTCTGAGATCTGGGATCATTATTTTAATATAAGAAATCTGGGATCAACTTTTTAAAAACTTGGAACCGAAAACATATATTAAAGACCAAAGTTCAGGAAAACATTTTTTTTTAAAAAAAAGCAAAAAACACGGATTTCAACCGCAATTACATGCAACACTAATTGAGGGCAACACTAATTGTTATACGATTCAAATCGTGGGTAATCATTGGGTTTGCAATATCAGTACAAAATTTTTTTGTTGCACGTTGAACTTATAACTGAAGTCTATCAGCTTGGGGCCCCTGCTTGTGCTCGGGGTCTGCCAGCCGCTTAATCCGCCTCTGTTTATAGAGCAACTTTAATATAATTTTCACTGTTAGTCTTAATAATAAATGTATTTCTTCGGGAGTTTCCTCAAACAAACAGCAATGCTCGTTCGGACTCTACGTCACTGATGTATATTTCCTTCGTTTTTGCACCGCAGTAAATTTCTTGCTCTATGTATCGAGAAGCAAATTTTTGTTTGATCTAAGGTTTCAATTTTGAAATTACATTTTCCTCTAAACTGTTCGAATTCAGTTGATAACGGTTATGATCATCCAATATTTCTATACCACCCAAAAACCATGCTTAATTTTTTTTGTCTCTCTTTTTTTTTTTACCTCACTTTAGCAACATACTTGCTCAAAAATGTGTTCTGGCTCCCTGGATTTATGTTTAACCTTAAAAAGCCTTTTAAAACAATTCCTGTAACACCATCATTTAAAGTTCGTAAATACACTTCAGAAGAATTGTGATTTGACAGAACCTTATTTTCGATCTCGGGTTCGAATGCATATATTTTATTTTGGCACTTTTTTCTGTTCCACATAATATCAGAGTGCCTATTTCCATATCAGAAACAAACAACTTTTGTTTTACTCATGTGACCTTTAAAAAAGCATATTGAAAACCAGTGGCGTAACGGAAAATAACTGCCCTCCCCCGCAAGGTCAGGTCCTGGGCCCCAAGCCAGATCTTATGTGCATGTATATATATACACTTGCCAGAGAAAGTTTGCGTTCACCTACTACTGCTTACATAAAAAAAAATTTTAAACGGAATTTGAAATTTTAAAAAAATTATATTTTATTTAGTTCATTCTAAGTATTGAGAACAAACAAAAGTAAACTCGGTTTGCTTTCATAGCTTTTAAAATAAAGACAGGTTTGTAGCGATAACAACAAAAATCAAGTAGAAAAATTCTGCGTTCACAGTTTTAGTAGTAATTATAAAAATTATTTGAAAAGGATAATAAGCTATTTTATAGCGTCTTTTGAAAACATCCTGAAGTCGTTTCGGCATTGAATTAACAAGTCTAGTGGTTTCTTCAGGGCTTATCTTCTCTCATTCGTCTTTAAGAAAACTCTTCAACGTATCCTTGCTAGATGTATTGTGTCGACGAATCCAGAAAATCCCATAAATGTTCTATAGGATTCAAACCAGGTGACTGCGGAGGCGAATGCAGTTGATTTGGGACATTATACAGGAGCCAAAGCTTCACAATATCAGAGGCAGGCTTAGTATCGTTGTCGTGTTGTAAACGAAACGACAATCCTAGGCCAAGTTTGGTGGCATTTTCCTTTAAATTGTTCTTAAACATCGAAATAATCTTATTTGTTCTTATAATTGATTCGATATATTCCAACTTTCCAACACCATTGCTCTCCATGCGCCCCCACACCATAACACCACCGCGCTTTACCTTTGGTTCTAAATGCATTTTTTGAAGCACTGTGCAAAGTTTTCTCCAAACCAATTTACGACCTTTTATGCCAAAAATGCAAAATCTGCTCTCGTCGTAGAATATCACAGTCCTCCAGAACGCCGGAGGTTTACGAATGTGTTTTTTTTTGTGTTTTGCAAAAGCCATCCGTTTCAGCCGGTTGGTCATTGAAATATAAGACTTTCTGCAAGACAGTCGATTACGGTATCCGGTCTTTTTCGAAATTTTTCTTGCAGTATCCCCACAAATGTTTTTCTTAAACTTCTCGTGAATGTCTCTATTTGAGTTGCATTTAAAAGTAGATTTTTTTTCCCACCAAGGATATCATACTTGGTTTTTTTCTGATTGTGAGTTATATGGACGACCTGAACGAGGTTTGGATGCGTAAGCTGTAGATTTAAAGATATTAATATCACGCTGGATAGATGAATACTGTTCAACAGATCAGGCAATATCTCGACGACTTTTTCCATCGTTCCGTATTTTCACAATGATTTTACACACACTGATACTAATTTCCTTCCTTTTATTTTTCATATCCTTGAATTGCTTCATATCTCACAAAAACATTAAAATTATTTCGTCACATTTTTCTTAAGCTATTTTACTTGATAACGGAATGCAAAAACTCGGTTAACCAAAAACGCCTGTGGATAAAAATTTCAAGAATCAAGAATATTTCAAATAGTGAACGCACACTTTTTCTGCCTACGATTTGTGTACTTTGCTACAAAACTCCTGTTATCTTTTGTAGTTTTAATTCAAAATTAAAGAATTCTTGCATGCTCAATATTTAAATAATAGTATACAAATTCATGAAATATTGTTAGAAAAAAAATTATATTTCTGTTAAATTTTACCTTTTCTATATGATTTGTTATGGATGAACGCAACTTTTTCTAGCAAGTGTATAAATAAATATATATATATACTAGCTGACCCGGGTTTTACCGAGGGTATAACTTAATCCCCATGTTAATTTCCTCCTTTATTTCTGACGCCAGCACTTCTGTTTGGGTGTGACACGTACGATGTGAGTGCATAGCCCGTCAGTGCGTATCATGGCTTCTCGTTTAACATTTTCCCTTCTCTTGACAAAATCAGCACTTCCAATATTATTTTTCGAAATTAATTTGACTTCTTTGTTTCTTTCCTCTCCGCTTACCTCGGGGTTGCACGGGCTTTTACCGAGTGAATAACTTCATCCCCATGGGAATTTCCTGTTTCCCTTAGGACGATAGCACTTATGTGTGTGTGTATGCGCGCAATGTGAGTGATTTCTTTAACTATGTCATGAAAACTCCCTTTTTCGAAATTTGTTTTTATGTTGGTGTGGTAATTAGAAGAGATGGGTGAAAGCTCATGTGTCGTCCTCATCACTTGACCGTGGCTTAAAATTTCGAAGTTCGTTGCCAAAAACTCTCGAGTAGGTGAACAGTGCGAATTTATAAATCACTCATCCACTTTCCAATTCTTCCGTTGCAGTTTTTTAGCCCTCGGAAACGAAAATGTAGCCTTTTTAAAAATAGTTGTTCGTTGAAAAAAGACAGAAAAGTAGAAATTTTTCAAATTACAAAATTTCACTACTATTTTAAATCTTGAAGTAAAATTGTGAGGATTTTGTGAAATGTTCGACACATGGGAATAAAGTTTCAAGCAATTATCATTTTTAAGGAAGAAATAATTAAACGATTGATTTAAGTATTTCGAGTGTTTTATTAAAATTTGTTCAAAAAAGTTTTTGGCTTTTTATTTTTTAAATCACTGATTTGATACAGATAAATATTTTAAATGAATCTCAGAGATGTATTGAATACATTCTTTCATCTTAATCTGACATCAATAATGATTTAATTTTGAAAATTATATAAAGAGAAAATAATGGAAATTGAAGCAAAAATAAGTTTTTCACTCGCATTTTTTTTACTCGCCAAATTTGCAGATTTCGCATGTTTAAGTCAGAACTTTTTGGTGTAACCCTTGAGTTAGATGTGAAGTTTCAGTTGAAAGCTATTTGCCGCGAAACCATTTTTCGACGCCAAGGCTTGGCAAACTGTAAAATAGCGTATTTTTTATTAAAGTTTTTGTTTTTTAGGGCTTAATTTTTAAGTTAATGCTTTCAAACTTCACACATTAATTTCGAAAACGAAGGTATTTTAAATAAAAAGTACTGTTTAGATTATTTCTTGCAATAACGTTATTTTATGAAAATCACAATTTTTTTTTAAATCTGTAGTTTTTAAGCAATTTTTTCAATCTTCGCACAGAAGTTTGATAACATTATTCTACAAACGCAACAAAAGTTTCGTATGATAATCTTAATTAATAACGAAGTTATTCAATGTTAAGTTAAAAATTTCGACAATTTTTCGAACAATATTAAAAAAAATGTTTTGGGCATTTATTTTTTAAATGACTGGTTCTAAAAGAAAAAGGCTTGAAGTTATTTAGAGTAGAATATCGTTTTCATAACACGAAAATAAATTCATACGCAACAATTTCGAAATAATTTTCATAAAAACGCATCAATTTTAACTATTTTTTAAAAAAATCTTAAAAAATAGAAAATATTATTATTTTGCAAAAAAAATTATACTGTATCGTGGCGAAAGAAATTATCTTTCTGATTCTGTTATTATTTTTTGTCTGATTTAAAAACAAAAATCGGATGGCTGTTTAAATAACGTCGAGAATACCGAAAAATTTCACCCTCTGTTCATTCACGACGCTAGGCGGAAAAAATAACGCGCAGGGTTAAGACAATTAAGCGTTTTAAGGTTTTTAATTAATATCTTTTTAACTAATTACAATATCGGAATGAAAAATAGTTTACGTCCTATTCTCAGACCTACTGAATATACACATAAAATTTCATAAGAATCGGTCACACCATTTCGGAGGAGTTTGGATACAAACACTGTGACACGAGAATTTTGCACATCACGTAAAAATATTTAATATAAAACTTATAACTGAATATAATTAAACGAAGTAAGTAATGTATAACATTAGAGAGTATTTATTATATTCATTAAACTAGGAAATTTAACGACATATAACCTGGTAACTTAAATAAAAACGGACACTGTGAACGACGAACACTGTAAAATAATTTTCGATGTGAAATTCTTACGAAAGAAAAAAAGTACCACTTACCTCATTGTAGGTTTCTGCATCCCGGGATGAGTTTGATCTAAAGTTTGATTATATTCTAGCATAAATACTGCAACTTTTAATAAGGAGAGTTCTTTGTGTGATGCAAAAATGATTCCATGAAAAAAGAAATAAAAAACTGATACATTCCATTATGCTTTCTTCTCTCATGCTTCATTTGACTGAATCTCATAAATCTAGACCAAATTTTCATTTTAAATCCTTCCTGTGCTTTTCCAAGTATTGTAATATTATTTTACTTGAAAAAAGCATAACAGATGTTTGTTTTTTCTTCTTCGCTAAATGAAATGAAAATGAAATATATGGGGGGGGGGGGACTAAAGACGGCGATTTGTTGCTTCCTGAAAAGCAAATCATATCTTTTTCCCCCACCCTACAGCTAATGTAAGGTATACTGTAATTACAACAGAGTGAATTTTTATATCTTCCTAGCATTTTATCCGATTCTCAGTCTGATTTTTGTTTTATGTCAGTAATTGAGGTTTAAAAAGAAAACCCGCTAAGAAAAGTATCTCTCTCTCGTCATGAGGATTACAGCAACAACAAAAAAATGTTTTTTGATTTGGTTATGGATCAAAGATATCTAATAAGCGTATTATAAAGATTTGATTTTGAATGACTTTAGATCGCTAATTGGAAAATCGCTTAAAAATTCGATTAAAAAAAATGCAAAGTGAATTTTGAGAAAATCTACGTTAATGGCGTCAGTCAGGCTTTGGGCCCCCTAGAAGCCTTGTGCCCCCCGCAGTGCGGGGCTGTACGTTGCGCCACTGTTGAAAACGTATATCTTTCTTCAACAGAAAAAGGTGAGTTATCACAAAATGCGCAAATCGACCTTGCTTTCTCTTTAATTTCTCTGAATACCAACTATAAAATCGAAAAAGTAGATTTCTTTTCTGTTCTTTGAATCACGACAGTTTGTTATCGTCGGAGCGGAAAAACCGATATGGGTGGAAAGGTTATTAGAGTACTCACAATCATTCCTGTTTTTTCCCCGCGAATTCATTGACTGCGCAATACAATTAAAATAATTTGCTGATATCCATAAATGCGTCTTCATTATCAGTTCTATCTTTTCAATTAAGTTATTATTAGGAAGATATTTTAAAACAGTGGTACCCACACATGATACTCAACAAATCCCTTAGGACTTTTACTAAGCTATTCTATCAGATTGAAATTTAATCACAAAATTTTCTAAATGTATTAACATCATTGGAGTTGTATAAAGTTTTAATATTGAGAAGCTTGTTATTGTGTGCAATTAAAAATAAATTAGTTACAACTATTTTGAGATTAGATTGCAGAATATTAATTTAAAGTTGATATAGGTAAATTTTCTACAGTTCTGAAGGCTGATCGAGCTTTTAAATAGCTGGATTTGTCTGTTCTTCGATCAAACTCGTTCCAGAGGTTTTCGATTGGGTCCAGTCCTGGGATCTGAGCAGACTAGTCCATTCAGTTAACACCATTGTCTTCATATCTATCCATGGTGGACTTCGCAATAAGACATACAGCGTTGCCATCCTGGAAGAGACATGGGTCCAACCCGTAGGAACTGCCATAACGTAGGAAGCACACTGTTATCAGGCTTCAGTGTTGAGCTTACCTTGAATTATATCAAGGGTCCCAGACCAAACCAAGAAAAATATTGCCAGACATAATTCCACCTTTGCCAAACAACTGTGGGCACAAGGCATCTTCCCTGCAGAGGCCAGACTCTACTGTCCGAACGGTCAAGGGTGAATCTCGATCCATCTATCTAAGAAACCTGTTTCCTCTGGTCTATAGTCCACTGTTGGCGTGCTTTGTATCACCTTACTGAGCTGCGAGGTTGAACTTGGTGATCAGAGGCTTATTGCGGCAACACAACCATGAAAACGCAGCACATCCGTAAGGATAGTATTCACACTCGGATACCTGTTAAAACTCATGGAGTATGTGTATCAAGGGTTTGGGTGCGGTTTTTCCGAATTATTCTGGACTGCAGTCGTCAGTCTATCTCCCAGTTTCGTGGATGTGCCTACTCATATATTTATAATATTAGTATGGCAGTAGAAAGTAAAAATTAATAAATTATCTTGACCAAGTATGCGTTTTTCAAGGTTTATTGTGTCCATAAGCTTTTAATACTTTAAAAGCTTTATCAAGATCTAATGTACATTTTTCGGTTCTTTTTCGTTTCGCCGGGCAAGCGATAAAGTTGCAAAAAATGATACAACCGACGCGAAATGGAATAATCCTGCACACACACAGGTAACCTTTTACTGACATATTTCAAAAATAAGTCGCTGTCTCTTCTTATCAGTAAAGTCTTTTTCATACTGCATCAAAATTAGACAAAAAAAGTAACTAACATTTTTTATGTGTATATTGTGTGTTGTCGCCAATGAATCCCGCTTGGCGAGACTTGCGCCGGCGAAATGGAAAAGTACCCTCTTATCTTCATCTACCAAAGTATTAAAATATTGTCAAGATAGACAATCTAAACCGAATGAAACATGATGAATAAATTACCGAAAAGATTGTACCACATTTTTCAAACCAACAATATTTTA
This sequence comes from Trichonephila clavata, assembly GCA_019973975.1. Classification (NCBI taxonomy): domain Eukaryota; kingdom Metazoa; phylum Arthropoda; class Arachnida; order Araneae; family Nephilidae; genus Trichonephila; species Trichonephila clavata. The sequence continues at coordinate 113,438 of BMAO01017567.1, forward strand.
ACCATGACGAAGTTATAGCGGTTTTCTGGGTATACCTGAAAAACTTTGATAAGGATTTGATGATATGTAAATCAATTATACTAAAGGTTCTACCTACAGGGACTTACGAGAATTTTTGAAATGTTTGCGCATTCGTTAAATACTTTGCTCACATACATACTTGTCACATACTTTGAGCATCCAATCCATCAAATACATTGCTCAAAAAAATTAGGGGAGGAAGCAAAAACGTGAAGAGACCGTTGTGCGATAGCCATGCATGGGCATGAAATAAAGAATACAAGTGTAGCAAAACACAATACTGAAAAAAGAAGCAAAAAACAATAATATGGAAACAAATCTTTGGAATGACATAGAGAACATGAAACTGATGTGGATTCAGGGCAAAAAATTGGTTACTTGCAAACGAAAAGAAACTGATTATTTGGAATTGATTCAAGGTACAACCTCTGACAATAAAGTTAGGTGAATAGACCTGCAACATTAACGTAGATGAAATAATAACGAAAGTTACCTTACTGCCTTTCGAAATAGTCACCTCCCATAACTGTGCACCGTTGAGACCTGCTATACATGTTCTGGAAACTGTGTAAGAAGTCTTTTGGGATGGAGTTCAAAAGCCTCGTCACGTTTCGTTGGATGTCAGGAATACCGTCAAATCACTTTCCTTTGAAAGCGAGCTTGAGTCGTGGGAATAGGAAGAAGTCTGGAGGATTAATATCTGGTGAGTATGGTGGATATTCAATTGGCACCACCCCTTTTTTGCCTGGAATTGTTTGACGATATTGGCTGTGTGAGGGTGAGCTTTGACGTGAACAAAAAACCATGAACCTTGTTGTGCGTACTGGGGTCATAACCTACGTATCCCCCACGTTGTTCTCATCCCTAAATATTGGGTAACGATTTGTCGCATGGATTCACGGTTAATCTGCGATTCATCAGCTATCATGCGCACAGTTAATCGATTATCTTTCCTGATTAATTTCCTCACTTTCTCAATATTTTCGTCACTGATGGAGGTCGCCGGTCTTCCGCTAAGGGTTTTGTCAGAAACACTTTCCCGGCTATCTCGAAAACAGGTGAATCCTTCGTGCACATACTTCATGGAAAGGGCTTAATCATCATGAACACGTACCAGCATCGCATAGGTTTCTTTCGGTGTCTTGCCAAGCTAAAAACAAATCTTTTAATTGATATTTTATTCCTTCATTTTCCTGTTCTCAGTTAAGAACCAATGCACTGAATTAGCACTTTGTAAAACAAGTCTTACATAGAACACAAATGACGCTCAACTGAACAACGGTGGGTGGTGCAAATGGTCAACATCTGTCGCTACGTATGTGTAGCGTTTTGTTTCGCCAGCGTTGCCAGATAGGCCATTCTGCCTTCACTCACCGAACTTTGTCGTCTGAGGTTGTATTTAATATGGTGTGCGGTCTCCCCTCCCAAACTGCTCAGACTGCCTCATATTTGTTTTGTTAGATGCGATTAAGTTATCGATGAAACTTTGGAGAATACTATTCGATTCTTGTTACTTTCAAGTTTTGGATAGTAACAGGCCTTGGTCTTGCAGAAAACGTGTCATCCGAGTGTGTCCCAAACAGGCTCAATCGGATAAAGATAAGGAGAACATTCTGGTCACTCCATATGCTGCATTGTTTCAGCTCCAAGAAAGTTCTCCACAAAACGAGCTACATGATGTCCGGCATTATCCTGCATTAAAAGAATGGAATTCCCCAAAACGACATCGTAAAGTAGGGCATGTGGTCTCATAAACTCGCCCGTGTACTCTTGAGCCTTCAAATTACCATTCCGAATGATATGCAGGTCAGTACATCCGCCATACCATCAAACCATGTCGTTTGTAATGAGATCTTTCCGGAACGAATGTAGGGTTATTTTGAGTGTCCCTTTCTCGCCATACCAAAACACGTCTGGTGTCTCACTCTAAATTGAATCGGAACTCGACCTTAAACAGCACTTGATTCCAATCACTTTACATACAATCTCGATGTACAGCAGTTCACTTTCTTTGGGTCGCACGGTGTCTTGCTGTCAACGGAATACAAACTATTGGCCTAAGTGTACACAGACCACCCGCATTAAGCCTATTTCGGATTGTTTGGATTGAGATCCTTCGTCCTGTTGCCAAAAGAAACTGTCTTTGAATCTGCGTTGCATAGGCTGTTCTGTCTCGAAGAGCTGTTAACAGGCTATATTGGTCATTATTTGCTGTAGTAGCACGTAGACGACCTTGCCTTGGTCAACGTCGAACATGTCCTATTTCTTGAAATCGATTCCATAGTCTTGCAATGGCACTTTTTGCCACCCCAACAGCGTCCGCTGCTGTTCTTTTTTGATTAGATTCTAATCTCTTGATCGTACGGCAAGCCATCGATTCCGGTAGATCATGGTGTGACATTTTCCACACAGTCACCTTTTCTCAATACAATAGCCGAAAGTTTGAATTTTACCACTGCGACAACGATAATTCTACGAAAACACAATTTCTGCACTTATATAACCTTTTTCTTGTTTTTGACGTCACGAACGTTGATTTTCATATGAAGTTCTCTTCTGTTTTCTGCTACGCTTTAGACAATGGATGTTTTGTTTTACCTTAGCAGCCCCTCAGGGGGCTCACCTTCTTTAGGTGAGTACGGGTTTCCCGCTCCCGAGGGACCTCAGTGATCTTTATTTTCCCCTCTCCTCTCTCCCCCCTTTTTTTTCCTTTTAGACATTTGTTTGCTTTGGGGAGTTCTTTTGGTGTATGGTTTTTGTGATAAAATATCACTGTTTTAGTTAAATAACCCACGATTATTGCTTTTCTTTTATTTTTATAACATTGTTTTAAAAAAAATTAAAAAATCCAAAAAAATTTAAAAGATATGTTTTAAAAACTTTAAAAAAAATCCTCTTTTTTTAAAATTAACATAGTAACAGGTCGGCGGCGTATCAATACCGATCTGCTGCGTACCTAGCCCTTAGCTCTAAGGGGTCTCAGTACCACCCTATAGCCTCTTCCGCGAGGAATACTATTTGGGCAGTGGAAAGGACCCTTGCGGGGAAGGGTATGCGGCGGAAGAGTTGCGTGCGTCGCCGGTGACGGCTTTGAGGTACGTTCTGCCGAAAACGTCCTAGAGGTTGAGGGCCTTGGTAGCGGATGGCTAGGCAGCGGGGACTCGTTCATATCGAGAAATCCTCCTTGGCTTCAGCCTTGGACCGTGCCCGGCAGCACGTTATGGGGGTTTCCCCGCCGTCTAGCTTTGAAGAATTCTCCGGCGGTTCCACTTGGCACGTTAGAAAAGTGTGGGAACTGGAAGGAATCCCGATGGAACTGGAAGGAATCCGTGTTGCCAAATAATGATGACAACTAAAGAGAATATCGTTTTGCCGCCTCCTATGGAGACAAATAATATATCTTTAGCGCCATCAAATACTCTCTCCTGGGCTGACCGGGTCGAGAACTCGACCCCGTCATTGAGTCCAGGAACTTCTTCGTGTCCCGAAGGAGGCCAGATTCCGTCAACTCCTCCCATTGTGGAGCAACAATTGTATCTGACTGACCGGTTTGTCATCATTAAAAAGAATGACGACAATTTTCTTAAAGTATCACTTTTCTTAATTCATAAGTGGAATTCACGAGTGCCATAGGAGCTGTTAAGACGATTCAGAAGATGCGATCTGGGAACCTGTTCCTCGAAGTTACATCTTCCAATCAAGCTTCAGCTCTTATGAATCTAAAGAAAATGGCCCACTTTGACATCACAGTCACTCCACACACCAGTTTAAATTTTTCCCGTGGCGTTATCTCGGCTGCGGATTTGTTGAACGTGGACACCGGCGAAATTCTTGAGAATTTGCGCGAGCAAAAGGTCTGTGGAGTCAGACGAATCACAATTAGGCGGGATGGACAGTTGCTAAATACAAAGCACCTCATCCTGACCTTCCACAGGCCGTAAAGGCTGCCTACCTCAATTGTCCAGTTCGCACCTACATTCCAAATCCGCTGCGCTGTTTTAACTGTCAGTGATATGGCCATTCTAAAACCACTTGTCGAGGTAAACTTACCTGTGCTCGTTTTGCGGAGACAGGCCATGATAGTACAGACTGCAAACTGAAGGAGCGCTGTGTTAACTGCAATGGAGATCATCCTTCTTATTCTCGTGCTTGCCCGACTTGGAGTACTGAAAAAGAAATTACGACCCTGAAAATTAAAAATAATATGTCCTACCCTGAAGCCCGGCGTGTCGTGTCCTCACGCACACCGGTCCCAGGAGTTAGTTACGCTAGTGTCGCAAAAAACATTTAAAGACAGTTCGACACAATATTCAGAACCTGATTTAAAAGCGGCGGAAAAGAACTCCCCCCCCCTCCACCTCCAAAGAAAATAGTTACTCCAAGACCTCCTAGCACTTCACCTAAAAGACCAAGAGTCGAAGATCCTGCCAACGAGAAATGAATTCTGAAAGACCCAAAAAGAAAATATCTAATTTTTCTAAAAAATCCCATCCAGTGGATGATTCGGATACAATCGAACTACATCCATTGGATGATGAATTTATGGACATAATACCATATCCTTCGATATAATGGTCTCCTTTGTTTCATGGAACTGCCGTGGTTTGAGGACTAGACTCGATCTCAAATCCATCGTATCCACGTACCAGCCCGCATGTGTCGCTCTTCAGAAGACTTTTCTGAAGAGTACCATGACAATGCGAGTGCGTGGTTATAATTGTGTACGACGGGATGTAGATGGCAATGCATCTCCAACTGGAGGTGTATGCCTTTTCACGTCCCATCTCTATCCCAGTAATGTCGTCACACTGCACACATCGTTACAGGCTGTGGCTGTACGGATTCATATCTATTCTTTAGTCACAGTCTGCTGTGTTTATTTACCACCGAATGATGTTGTGCCACAAGTGGATTTGAATCAATTAGTCAGTCAATTGCCAGCACATTTTATTTTGCTCGGTAACTTTAACGGACACAGCCCTCTGTGGGGGCTTGATGATACAAATTCTCGTGGGCGACAAATCGAACAGTTGATCTCTGATCACTGTCTCTGTCTGCTCAACAACGACGAGAAAACGTATTTCCATGCACCCACGAGGACATTTCACTCCCTCGATCTTGCTATTTGTTCGCCAACACTACTATCGATGTTGAATCTTGAGGTTGAACGAGATCTACACAATAGGGATCATTTCCCTCTCCTAGTCTCGCATGTTAATGGTGCGAGGGCACAATATCGCCCTCCCGCATATTTTCATCGCGCTGACTGGGATAAATTCACACGACTAGCGGTTATCACCGGCACAATGGTCCAGAGCAAGGATGTTGATGATGCCGTGTTTAATGTCACTGAAGCTATTCGAAATGCTGCCGATGGGCAGCCATTCCGAAAACATCTCATTCTATTCGGAAGCTGTGCAAACCATGGTGGAATTCTTCCTGCCAAGAAGCAGAAAAGGAACAAAGGAGGGCGTGGAGTATTTTCAGGAGATACCCCACCACAGAAAATCTCATAGCGTTCAAACGTGCAAAAGCGTCAGCTCGTAGAATTCGACGTCAAAGTCAAAGAGAATCTTGGATCCAGTATGTATCTTCAATAACATCGTCCACTACAAGTCAGCAGTTATGGAGAAAAGCCGCGAATGGCCTTTATCGGGACTTTACCATTCCGATATTGGAAACATCGTCGGCTATTTACTCGTCGCCTGTTGATGTGGCCAACTTAATTGGCCAAACATTTGCTAGTGTGTCCAGCTCCGACTCGTATAGCCCTGTATTTCAGGCGACTAAGAGTCGTTTAGAGCGGACACCTATCAACTTCAGGTGTCGACAACCTTTATCATACAACTGTGACTTTGACATGTGGGAATTGAAGAGGGCCTTATCATCGGCCCATAATACTAGTCCAGGTCCTGATGGAATATCTTATGAATTGCTTCGCCATTTGAACAAGGATTCACTAGTAAGACTCCTGTACCTATTCAACCGAATATGGAGGGAGAAGGTGTATCCTACTCAATGGCAAGAGGCCATAGCGATTCCCATCCTAAAACCTGGAAAAGATCCAAAGAAACCTCTCAGCTATCGACCGATTGCACTCACGAGCTGCCTTTGTAAGACACTAGAACGTATGGTCAATGCCCGCCTCGTTTATCAACTAGAAAAGAACCGATGCATTCCTCTATTCCAGAGCGGCTTCCGCAAGAGAAGGTCCACTCTCGATAATATGATAATGCTGGAAAGCAAAATAAGAAATGCTTTTGTCCGGAGGAACCATCTGGTTCCAATCATCTTCGATATCGAGAAGGCATATGATCGTTCTTGGCGCTATGGGATCCTTCGCACTCTTTTTGATTTTGGTTTTAAAGGCAATTTGCCAATATTTATAAAAAACTTTTTAAATCTCCGCACTTTTAGAATAAGACTGGGTGGCACTCTCTCTTCTCCTTTTACTCAAGCTTAGGGTGTGCCTCAGGGGAGTATTTTGAGTGTCACCCTTTTTATATGTCATATTTCACCCATCTTAAATATTTTATCGCCCTCTATACAGACTTCTTTGTACGTTGACGACCTACAAATAAGTTGTGAAGGTTCGGACATGAGACATATTGAGCGGCAATTACAAACTGCCGTCAATAATAATATTAAATGGTGCAACACGAACGGTCATAGTATTTCTGCGAGAAAGAGTTGCTGCGTGCACTTTTGCCGCAAACGGGGTATTCATCCCGACCCCGAAATACGCATCCGTGAAGTACAAATTCCTGTAGTCCTCGACGTACGGTTCCTCGGAGTAATTTTCGACCGCTGACTCACTTTCCTTCCGCATATCTTACATTTGCGGAAGAAGTGTGAAAAGTCTCTAAGCGCCTCTTGAAGGTTTTGTCAAACACCTCTTGGGGAGGCGGATCGCACATCACTGCTCTGGGTGTACCAGTCGATCGTACTTTCTCGAAGGGATTACGAATGTGTTGTATACGGATCGGCGTGCAACTCTGCTCTGAAAAAACTTGACCCTGTCCACCATATGGCATTGAGAATCTGCTCTGGTGCGTTTGGCACATCTCCAGTGCAGAGTCTCTACTTCGACTCAAACCAGCTTCCTCTAGATCAACGAATGGAGGAAGATTTCACTTACTTATTATTTTAAGGTCTTGTCCGTGCCTTCCCATCCTTTTAAAAAACGCGTACATCAGTACCAGCATGAAGAGACTTTATGATGCCCGGCCATCTAACATCTGGCCATTTGTGGATAGGATGAAGCTCATGCTCTCTGATCTCGACCTACCTAACGTGGACATCCAGAAACGAAACCTTTGGCGATTCCCACCTTGGAATACGACTCGTTTCCGTTTTATCAACCCTTTTGCTTCTTACAGTAAATCCACCGTAGCACCTGTTGTTTTTCAGCGCATCTTTACTTACCATCGCAGTCAGTATAGTGGTTATTCGGTTATCTATACAGATGGTTCGAAACGTGCGGGTTACGCAGGCTGTGCCGTCGTGTTTGAAGATAACATGCTCGGTTATCGGCTCGACACTTCTTGCAGTGTTTTCACTGCCGAAGCTGTCGCCATATACCGCGCACTTCAATTAATCGATTCCAGTTCGCCTCGTAAATACTGCATCTATACTGATAGCATGAGTGTATTAGAAGCGCTTGAACATTACAACGATCGGTGTCATTCAGTGGTGTGTAATGTACTCGACATCGTTAGTCGACTGTACAGCAAGGGTTTTGATATATTATTTTGCTGGCTACCCAGCCACGTAGGGATTATTGGCAACGAGCAATTGGACAAGTGCGGCTCGGTTGGCGACGACCTTTTTTGCCACTAGCTGTTCCGCTATCAGATATGAAGCGCATCATCCGGCATCATATTTTTACAGCATGGCAGGAATCATGGAGTCAGCAGTTGGATAACAAACTGCACTCTGTGAAACCTGTCATAGGAGCATGGCCTGTGATGCCAATGCGAAGGACTAATGTCAAATTGACTCGACTTCGCATTGGTGATACTCGCTTCACACACAGGCATTTGTTGTTGGGGGAAGAGGCTCCTCAATGTCCTCCATGTAAGGTCTTTTATTCTGTGCGTCACATTTTGATAGATTGTCCAGTTTTTAATCATCATCGTATTACTTTTTTTCATACATCTGTTTTATCCTTGTCTGACTTGGTGGGGGAAACCCCCCACCAAAATCTGTTTGCTTTTATTTTTAAAATTGGATTTTTATATCTCATTTGACAAAATCATTTTAAACTATTTTAACTTTATTTTTTAAGTATGTGCATGCAGGCATGCACATACATAAACATATATGTATATATTTTATATTTCATCCGCATTTTTAAAAATATTTTAACAAACGTGTGGCGCAGTTTAGCCAAAATTGGCTCTTGCGCCATTAAACCCTACAATCACTCACTCATTTACCTTAGCAGAAGAAATATTTGTGTAATTTCGTTAAATCCGTGTGCTTTCCAATTTTTTTTTTTTTTTTTGCAGTGTGTAATATTACAATATGCAAAAATGAATGACGTATTAAATTCAACCACACAGCGTCGTTTACGCAATGCACAATTCTTTTCTCTAACTGAAAAAAAAAATTAGAATAATGGAAAAAGACGCCAACTTAACGAATATTACTTTAACAACAAACTATTATATATATCAGCGAATAAATTTAGTAAGTAGATAAATTAGAGTGTGTTACATGAATTATTGAATTAAATCAGACGATAATAATATGAAAGAGAGAATTTCTCTCTCTCTCAACCTAAGCAATATCTTTAACTACTGTACAACAAACTACTTGTAGTTCAAATTGAAGAAAAGGAATTTACGTAAGTATATCTTTAAATATATAAATATATATTTTACAATACTAAACATTCCATTTAATCTTTAAAAATTCAAATCAATTAAACTCTTAATATTTTTGAGAATTCCTGTTGTACCATATATTACATATATTTTAAATTATCACATAATAATACATTCCATTTAAACATTGTTAAACAATAATTTAATGATAAAATTTTTTGAGAATATTACTTGTACGATTATAAAAATTGTAGCTGTATCATTTATAAACATTTAATAAAACATTTATAAAGGAATGGTTATTCTAGCAATTTGGATGTTATATTTTCTTTCACTATAAAATTGCGTGTTATGCATGAATGAACGGAAGGATTCTAAAAATTGTGGTATGAAAGCACCATTTTGCTTGGGAAATTCTGCATATGGTAGACTTTTTGTTCCGTGCAATGAAGACTTTGAAGGTAATCGAATTATTTGCTTAATAGCTTTTGGGACTTATGGAACGTATTTTTAGAAAATTGAAACCGTTAGGAAAAATTTAAAAATATTTATTCGAAACTTAGTAATACAAGGGAAAACTTTTTAAACAATATTAAAATGGAACAGAATGTAATATTTGATTAATGGTAGAAAGTAATGCTAAATTAAAATAATTTTAAAGCTGTAGCTGTGATTGTATGGATATCGATGGTTCTGAAGTAATTTTATTTTATTTTGTATATTTAACTTCTAAATGTGTGTTAAGAAAAGAGAATTTCTACAATGAATTTTTTAAAATTATGATACATGTACCATTTTATTAAATTGTACTGTTAAAGTTCAGAAATATTCATTGAATACACAATGGTCTAAATTCATGGCGGTCACGTGATAAATACAATCACGTGTTCTTCATTGAACTCAAAATTGACATTAGACTTGTACATGATTCTCTACTTGTAAATTTTAGATAAAATTTCAAATTTGATATTTGGGTAAAGATGCTAAAGTATTAAGATTCTCCAAAAAGCTTCTCAAAATTAAAAAATAATAAAAGTTATGTTATACGTGCACTTTTAAATCAAGTGCATTATGGTTACTTTTGCGCGTTATTGTGGAAAATGAACTGATTGGCTGGAAACGCGTAATTGCATTTATCATGTGACTGCGACGTCACATGGATTTATGAACTGATTGGCTGGAATCGCGCAATTGTAGTTATGTGACTGACGTCGCATGAATTCTTATTATTCATTTCGATGCAGAATGGGTTTTTTCATTTTATGTATTTTATGATCTGTGAAATATTTTCATCAAAAGTGATTAATTATGATTAAGCATATAGCTGTTCCAAAATCTTGCTTTATTAACAAATAGGTTGATATTTTTTGTTTACCTCTAAATATTTTTTTAGTAATAACATCAGTATTATAAATATTTTTATGTATTATTTTTATCTAAATTTCAGATCGTTTCACAGAATTTAAACATGTTTTTAAAACTTAGAAGTTATTCATTTAAAACCTTGGCTAAAAAAACATTAGCAGTCTTAGGAATTAGGTGTAAAAAATAGAGGTATCAATTAAACACAAATTATCATATTTGTTTTTTGGAAGTTTTGTATATCATTTGCATTGTGTAAGAGAAAACCGTTTGATTGAAAGTAATAATAAATGCTTGTATTTCTTTTGATCGGTATAAAATGTAAACGTCATTCAAATAAAACATAGCGAGAATGTAAATGTGGAACTGGAATTTTTTTTTGAAAATATATATTTATTGTATGAAAATGGGGGAAAACTCATACAGGGTATTCATAAAGCATGCAGTTTCAGAGCTCTATGAATCAAGAATAGTGTAAGATATTATGCGTCACCTGTTACAGATTCAAATGGGATTATTTAGTTTTGTAGAGACAGTCACAGATGTTCTATGTGTGAACCCTTAGTCACACGAAAAACATCGAGCCAGTAAACACCCCCCCCCTCTTCAAACGCTTTTTAAGTCATCTGAATCAAGTTCATTGATAACAGCTGTGATACGCTGTTCCAGCTCTTCTAGATCAACAAGAAGAAAAAATACGAATACATTGTTCTTTACTTACCCCCCACAGGGAGAAATCACAAAGTGTTATGTCTGGATTTTCTGGGTGGCCATTGGGTAAGTGGTATGTTGTAGTCCATGGCTCATCCAATCTTTCGGTAGGAGATATGTTCATCGAGATAATCTCGCACGTAGGCCGACCAATAGGGAGGTGCACCATCCAATTGGGGAATGAAGTTGTCAATGTCGGGTCCTGCAACTGTAGTATTAACCAACGAGTTAACATATCCATTGGGATTCTGCTGATATAAAAAAGATGGGGTTGACTCAGGGACGTAGCATATACCCCGCATCGTCAGCGGGGGATGGGCAGGATTCTAGGGGGCCCAAAACCAGACTGACTCCATGTACATATTTAACCAATTTGCAAAATATTAAAGACAAAACCAGATTTTGCAGAACGGCTCTAATATTTTCCGCTACGCCACCGAGTTGATTACTTTCTTTCTGGGCACTGCACAGAACACAGTTACCTTAGGGAAATTTCGTACGTGTTGCACTGTGGATTTGAGATTCTCTGTTTCCCCCAAAACGAACATTATGCTTGTTTATCTTCCCACTGGCATGAAATGTTGTGCCATCGGTAAAAACTGAGCGATCATTTTCAAGGCGAAACTGCAGTTTGGAAGAAAATCCAAAGCTCTTTTGTTTGGGAAAGTCGAATTGTTATCGAAAATTCCGTTGCACAACAGTTGCAGGCTCCGTTCTGCTAAATTCAGAAACACAAAAAGCCTTCTGCACTGCGGATGCCGCTATTTCGACTGACTAGTCACATGACACTATTGCCTACGCCACTTCCTTCAGAGACGAGACACAAATTTTAAGAGGTGGTGCGTGTCCTTGACTATTACAGTTTTACAGCATCAGAATACTTTTTCACAGCCTGCTCTTTATGAGTCACCCAGTATTTTATTCGAAGTATTGCCCATTGCTATGCATTTCCCCATCTTTTTGTCGATTAGTGGACTTCGCATCAAAAAAGTAACTTTTTCTTTTGAGGCAAACCGCGCACGTGAAAGTATTTTCCAACATAACCCCTGTATCTCTTCTTTACACCGGTTGTGCTGAGTATAAGAATGCGTTATCATGAAGCAAAATTGCTTTATGTTGCTTTTTTGATACTATAGTCGTTTTTCACCCAAAGCTTTATTCAGATCGAACATTTACTGTCAGTTGCGCTCAGTATTAATGGTTTCGCCTAGTTTTAGAAGCTCATAACATGTAGATAACACCCTTCTGATACCGCCAAACATAAGAGCATCGTCTTCCGACCATAAACATTTGGCCTTGTAGTCGAGCTTATATGCTTAGGATTCTCGAAATATATCCACTTATCACCGCCAGTCACGATTCGATGGAGAAACAGCTTTCTTTTATATTTAGCCAAGAACATTTTGCAAGTGGTATTTCGGTATCCCTTCCTTCTTTCATTCAGTTTATGTGGAATCTATTTTCCCATCTTCTGGATCTTTTCTATGGCTTTCAAACGTATGGAGACGGTTTCTTGCGTCACGCTAAAATGATCTGCGAGTTGTTACATTTGAGCATCATCCTCGGCCAGTAATTCGTGTAATTCGCTGTCTTCAAACTTTTTCGGTGGTTTTCCTCGTTTTTCATTTCTCACGTCAATATCGCCAGTTTAGAATTTTTTCAGGCTTTTCAAATCTATGATTTACCATGAGCATACTCATCGTGAGCTTTGACGCGCATTCGATGTGATTCTGCAGCAGATTTTCATCAATGAAAATCAATGCTATCTGTAAATCTTAGTTTCCAGGTTCAAAAAGACGTTTAACGCTACTAAAAACTATGTAGTATGAAACTCTTGTATTGTTGTGAGCTGAAAATCTTTATCACACACAAACATCAAAAACAAAAAAATGGTGCCAATGACGGGGTTTGACTGTAACTACATAGACAGCTAGCGTCATCTATGAGAAAATTCCAGTTTCAACTTATAGACTGGTATCTGTAAAGAATACAGGCATTTTATTGGAAAAGGAGCACTACAGCAATCGAGAAGAACGGTAATGTGTCTTGGAGAGATCCCTACGTATGGGATCTTTATTGTTTAGGCAACTGCCACAACATGCTGAAATTTTTTATATACACTGCTGGTCACACGAAATGAACACCCTGAAGGTAGCATGCAAACCATGTGAAATTTACATCATGCGGTCGCGGTGATGAAATATGCAAATCATTGGCATTTTATAGCGCAGACAAACATTACGGGCGACCGTAGCACCACCCGCCATCGCTCTATACGTAAGGGAAGAACATATTGGTGATTTGAAGTACAACAATTGTTTTTTGTGCGTTTTTTTTTGCGTAAACCTTTTACCTATACCTTATGGGAGACATCGAGCGTCTTTTGACTAAGTTTCTGAATTCGACCAAGGAAGAATAGTAGCATATAGGAGTTGCGGATTATCCTTCAGAGAAATCGGTCAACGTGTTGGACGAAACCAAGCAACTGTGATGTGGATTTGTCATCGCTGGATGCAGGAGGAAAAGCCAGATCGACGGGGCTGATCGCACCACTGCTTTTGATGAAAGTCGGATTGTGCGCATGGCAGTGATGGATCACGCAGCCACATCACGAATCATAGCTTAACAGATTCAGTTTGTTAAGCATCATTCGGTGTCCTCTCGTACCATTCGACGCCGTTTGCAGCAGAGGGGATATCCGCAAGGCGTCCATTGCTTCGTTTTCCCTTAACTGGAAACTGCAGACGTTTGATTGCCCATGTGCGATGAACGGTGAACATAAAACAGAATGGAGTAATATTGTGTTTACTGACGAAGTCCGCTTTTACCTGTAACATCACGATGGTCGGATTCGAGTTCGGAGATACCTTGGTGTAAGGCTGCTGAATTGTTGCATTATGCATCGCCACACTGGTCTTGCACCTGGTATCATGGTTTGGGGTGGTATTGGATTTCACTGCCACATTCCTCTAATACACATTTTCGGTACACTGAACAGCCAGCACTACATCTCAGTGGTGTTGAAGCCCGTGGTCCTCCCATACATTCAGCGCCTGCCATCAGCCCTATACCAACAGGTTAATGCGCGACCACACATGGCACACATTAATCAAGAGTTCTCCTTTACCCATCAGATTGCATTGCTTCCTTGGCCTGCTTGTTCTCCCGTTCTATCGCAAATCGAAAACATGAGGTCCATGTTTGCACAACGATTGGCCTGGGATACACCACCTATACCTAATACCTAAAAAAATACCTATAATTTCTAAATTTTGTGTTGAATATATTTATTTATTTTCCTTGGTTTATAGCTCCGCTATCATTGAGATAGGTTTTATTGTATATTTAAAATAATTGTCTATTTAATTTTCTTTAATCAAACGGTTTTTAGCCATTTTTTTTTCTTTTTAGTGTAGGGAACTTAACTTTTTCACTCATTGAAATACCAAAAACTTTGTTTTAAAATTTTATGTGTTTTTTTTTTTACAAGCTCTTGCTATGTTCTAGCCATGACGAAATAGTTTATATTCATGCATTCGAATAACACAAGAATAACATTTTTATACTTGTTTCAGATATTATTTTATCGTTCTTAAAATTTCTTTATACCGAGTGATTCTAAATTGTTTTTAAAAATTAAGAGGGGTGATAGTACCCATCCAGATGACCAATAATTGCATCGCATTCTGCTGTGAGAGGCAGTGAAGAGGAATATTAGAATTCCAACCTAAATGTACAACAGTGTTGGGAAGTAAATAAATGATATAAAGAGTTCTACAATCACATTTGTTGTTTTGTGAAAAACTCACAACTACTACTGAAAATGCCGACCACGCGTGTTGTTGCATAGGTGAAACTGGCGAAGGAACAAGTGGCACACTTTCTCGAAGATTCCTGGTGTCGTGTTAATTTTGCCCGCGACAACAACAATTTTTGCCACGAGATCCTCAGCCGAGTCCACAGGCGTCTCGTACACTAACGATTTCGTGTTATCCCAGAAGAAAAAGTTCAGTGGGTTGAGGTCTAGTGGGCGAGGTGGTCAAGCTATAGGTCCGCCATGTCCGATCCATCAGACGGGGTGTATGTCATTCAAGAAGTTATGAACCCTGATGGAAAAATGTGCTGGAGCTCCATCGTGCATAAACCACATGTCTCTATGGACGGGGTGCGGAACAGCCTGCACTTGTTCGAAGAAGATACGGTATGTTGCGGCAGTCAAACGGCCTGGCAAGATGTAAGGGCCTACCAGGTAATCACCAAGAATACCTGCCCAGACGGAAAATTTCTATTGGTGGTTATGAGGGTGATTTGCAGTCAGACCAAACGTGTTGATGGCGCATGTCGAAAATGCCTTCTGTAATGAATTTTGCCTCATCACTAAATGACACGAATGCAGGAAATCGTGGATCGTTATTTTTCATTCCTAGCATCCACTGAACAAAATCTGTTCAGCGGGGATAATAATCTGTGCATCTCTACCACGTGCACTCTTTGCACATGGTAGGTATGTATGAGTTCATCGTGTACAATACGCCACACGACTGGCTGAGAAATACGTATTTTGTATGCCACCGCTCGCGTGCCTGTAGAAGAAGCTGCTTCAAATCTTGTCAAAACTAGGACTTCTCTTTCTGCCCTTTGTACATTTCTAAAACGTCTTGCATTGCGGGTTGAGATGGCAAACGAGCCGATTTCTCGCAGTTGTTGATCAACACTGGAAAAAAAAGGTTGACTTGGAATACGACGAGTTGGAAACCTCTGTTTGTACTGTCTTCGTGCTTCGACTCCATTCCCTTTTGCTTCACCATATGTAAGGTGCATATCTGTCAATTCCTCGTACGTGTACTCCGCCGTGACATTCATGAAAAGTTTTGAACGAAGCGATGTTGTGCCGCTTTTTTAAAGGACAGCGTTTTCTCTGATTGTCTTTCTCTGGTACCGACTAAGAGCAAAATGCAGCTTCTTCTCAGTGGAAATTTACACGTGGTAATTTTTGATACTTAGGCAGATACAAAATGTCGTTAGAGTAGGTGAATTGTAGTGCTTCTTCTCGCTGGATCCGTTTCTACTTTCCTTTTTTCTGCTTCTCAGAATGGAATGCGACTCCATGTTCCTATATTATTATTGTTCATCTGGATGCTTACTATCACCCTTCTTAATTTGTAAAAACAATTTAGAATCATTCTGTATATTGATTAATACTGTGCAATCCATATATTGTCCTTAGTTAAATACAATGTCTAATCTTTTTTTTTATGAGTTAAACTCCAATTCTAAATAGATTTAAAGGAAATGTTATTTCAGTGACAACATTTTTATAAGGCTAACATGTTGTTGAAAATGGCCATACATTTGATCAGGTTGCTTTTTACAAATACAAGTTAAAAATATTTTATTTACCTTTAATTGTGGATAAATTTTATCGGAAGTGCAAGTGGTTGGGTTTGGTCTTAAAGTCTGCTAGTTTAAAAGTAAAATGAACTCTAATTTTTATGTATAACATATGTATATAAACATATTTATTTATATGAAACGAGTAATGATTTATTTCAGATAAAATTTAATAATATTTATATACAAATTATTTGATCGTCAGAATTTTATTTTCTGAATAGAAAAGAGGGACGAAAATATAACTAATAGATGCAAGTTGTATATATATAAAATACCGAGACACCACGCAACAGCAGGATAAAGTTGATATGGTTTATTTGGTCGTGCTATAAGTTCTAATGCAAAAATTTACAATAATCTGCAGTGGCTCAAACGCAGCAGATGATTTTAAATTTCGTGGTTTGTGAGATCGTCTGTGGTATTTTTCAAAAAAAGCTGTAGTCTTTTACCCGTGTTGTTCTAAATCACTCAGAGCTTTAACCCTTTGAACAGAAGCGAGCAGCAGATATTTCTCTGTACCGAAAAAGATGAGTTTGTCGGAGATTATTATTTTGGTATCAAAAAGTTACTTATTTATCAAACTATTAAGAGATTTTCTTAGATAAACAGAACTGTAGGTTATACTAGATGTGGTCGTTCACGCTCGTTGAGAACACCAGATCTCGCCAAAGCAGTCAGAGAGACCATTCTTTGAAATTCTTGTTCAAAGAAGACTTTTTGCTAAGCAGATGCATGTGTAGACAATATCTATGTGTTGCTTAGTAAACGAAGACCTTAAACTAAAAGGGCTATCGAACGATAACTGGTCATTTGCTTACCGAAAAAATTCAAGCTCCAGAGGTACCTTAAAGCAAAAACACTGTTGAGGAGGCACGCTCATAACAGCCACAGAAAAATTCTGCTTACAAAATTTTTGACATTAAAGAATCTTTCAGCCACCAGAAAGATCGTTTGTACTCAATGAGTGCCCAGAAAGCTAAAAAAGAAAGAAAAAATACGTGCAGAGCTCAACATTTGGCTTTTATTATGGTTTTATGAGGTGCCAGCTATGAAGTTGCCTCAAAGATTCATTTTTGCCAAAAAGGAGGGACAACGAACGCAAAAGTTTATCAACACAATTTCTTAGAAACACTAGAGAAACCCTTGGACTTAACGCCCATCCGGTATAGGGGTTAGTGACGCTGATTATGGTTCCGTAGGGACTGGATTCGAATCCCGGAGAAGGCATGGATGTTTGTGTCGTAATCTCTCCTTCTTTGTGTTGTAAGCCCCCGTGTGATACATTGTGTAGTGCACAGGGTTTATAAATGCTCTAAAAAATCCTTGAATTTAAGCCCGTTCAATGGAAACGATTGGGCTTTTCAATGAAACTCTCCTCCTTTAAAGACGAAGACGACCAAACAGTGGCTGAAACAGAATGTGCTGGACTTCATAGAGCACAAAGACTGACCTTTACGATGTCGAAATTTAAATCCATTAAAGTATAAATTGTAATTATTATTGGAGGCAAAGGTGTGCCGAAAGTGGCATTCCAATTGGAACAGTCTTAAATGCTCTTTAAGCAAAGCAGCAACGAAAATTCCCATGGAGGTAATGCATGCCTCTAAAGATAACTGACTAAAGAGATGCTAAGATGCAGCACTGTTGAGGTGGCTGTTAAGGCCGGATCACTCCTGTAAAATGCTGCTTTAGGACGACATTAACATGTTCGTTATCTGGAACCTTGATAGGTCACTGTGTGGGGGTTGCCTATTTGGCACCCCTCTCTCACCGTCTTGCCTACCTAAAGATGTGAGGGGAAACAAAGCATCACCAGCAACTTCCATAATAACTATTATTTTATTTCTCTTCAAACACGCTTAATCAATCACTAGTGAAACTACAAAAGGAAACCCTAGGAGTGATATATAAAGCGAGCTATCTAATCTCAATGAATAACTCTAAGTAAACCCGTCTAAGTGAACTAGACAAGGAGAACAAGCGCTAATGAACCGATAACGAAATCTAATTCCATCTATCTTAGATCCTCAGTCTAATAATTTAATCTTAGCAACTGCTTCCTTAACTCGTGCTTGGTTTGTGAAATATTTAATCTAATATTCTCACCGTATCACCGCAACAGCTCTACGGCTCTTTCTATCTTACATTTACAAAACCTATATAGACTTTATATAGTCAAACTAATTTAAATATCATGGTTTCTTCTTTAGAGGCTCTGAATTAACGTGAATGCTAACCCCAAAGTTTCCCTAGAGGATTAGTGGAAAAATGACGCGTATAGATCCGTCACAACTGTAAGTGTGAGAGAGTCCAAGCAAACCTGGAGGTAAATCGGAGAGAGAGTCCGTTAAAATGCGTCGTAGTGTTGAAGCATGTATAAGCATCTCTAAAGCGTCGGAGAGTATATGGGTTTCCCCTTTTGGTATCTATTTGAAGGTGAAAACTCCCACAAAAGCTACATGTGAGGCAGAATCATTTCTGTTTGGAATTAGCCGGGTTTACTATCCTTCCATTTGTCCTTGTCATCCCTCGTGCGGTGGGCTTTGAAGCCGGAGATTGGTGTGGGAACTGCTCCGGTATTATCTCTGTCGGCTGGATCAAGGGAGGTTAAAGATTGATTTGCCTTAGAATATAAGCATCGGAGTGTCCAGCCTTGGATACTTCCCACGCAAAACTACATGACCGTTGAGACGTCATTAGTTCTCTATCAGGAAATAGGTCATTTGGTTTAGACTGTCGCAGAGATTTAAGACCCGTATGAAGTCAAAAGATGATCAGTTTGAATAAAACGGGCAATCTGTTGAATTCAAAACCAAAATAAAAGTTTAAGAGTATATTTACTTTTAAATTTCCTCACAATTTTTTTTATTTTATGAGGAGCGTGACCTACTCTCGGCCCCACCTAGAGGTGTGAGAGGAAGAGAAGGATGACTCGCCGTTATACTTTTCAACTATTTATGAAACGCACAAATTATCAACAGATATAGTTCTAATATTCAAACTAGAAGAGATGTTCTCCTAACAAGAGCAATAGGAGAATTAACCACGAGAGACGCGAATTAGACTTCTATTAAATTGATCCTCTTTTTATGGGATCAATCCAATAATCTAAATTTTTAATTATAATTTAGCTATGGGGACCAATCGTCACTTTAATATTTTTAACTATTTAATGCCTGAAATGCGCTATCAAATATAATATACTAATACCTGAATCGGTAGCTATCTCTCCTCGTCATCAGATTCTCTATATTTCAATCTCCATCTAACTCCGTCTATCCATCTCACTAGCTAGAAAACCTATACTTTATATAACCGACCTAATCTGCATTTCATGGTTTCTTCTTCAAAAAGGTTGGCTGCGATTGATTTCAGTTGATAGTCCAAAGATTTTCCAAGAGGATAAGTTGAAGGACGCGTATAGATCCGTCACAAGTTTATCTCCTCTATAATTGTGTCAGAGCTTATTTGGAACTACAATATATGTTTACTACATATTTTATGACTTGTGGCTCGAAAAAAATATTAATTAAACCTAGCCAAATGAAATTAATTTTTTACCCAATTTGCATTATAAAGGTTATTTCAAAAAACGATTGAAAATAATGGAAAATTATCTTAAACCGGTAATTTTTTTTAAATGCGAGTATTAAAGGTTATTTCAGTGTACAAAGCCATTTTTTCTCTTTATTTCACAGCTGAATAATTTGATTTATTGTCGAAGAAATCCATGAATTCAAAGTAAATAATAGCTTTCAAGACCAATTTACTTGTCATTATATTTTTCCTTCCACACTCTATCCCAAATAAGAATTCTCTGCTTTCATCCAATTAGTGAGACTGTAACGTTACCCTAGTCAAACAATCGAACAGATGTTATTTCGGTCCCTGGAAAGAGCTTTGGTAGAAAAATTATTTATCTTCGAATTTTTCCCAACGAATTCAATTATGCTGTTAACATTTCTTTTTCTTCTCCTAACAAAATAGATTCTTTTTTATACAGTTTTTCTTCTTGTAACTATAATAAAAAAGATGTTTTAGATATCAACTGAAAGAAAAAAAATTCAAAAGATTGTTTGAGCTAAAAGGAGAATGTTTTTGAAGTACAGCTACAACGTCCATATTTGGGGGAAAATTAAAGATTAAAAATATTTTATACCAGTATCGAATCTATTTTATTGTATCTCTAAAATATTTAACCATGTGTCTAAAATAATTTTTATGTTTATTTTTAACATAGCATTGAACAAAATTACTTTAAAGTTTCATTAATTCGAATATTGTAAATATTAGAAATCTTGGTTCTAATTTAATATTGTAGAATTCATATTAAAAGTAAATTTTATAGCTTAAGATCTTTATATGGAATAACAAAAATTATATAGTAAGAAATTAAGAAATAACTTCGAGTATTAAATTGTAGAGAAAAGGGGGTTTGAAAAGTTAATTATCGGGGCAAAATATATAAAAGAAATACTATAAAGTATGTAATTTTAACACCTCGTGTTTTAGTAAAAAACCCAAAAAAGTTGTATAAAATATATTTAAGAGAATTTTTGAAAAAAAAAAAAATCAAAACGCGAGTATTCATATGTTTTGTTATTGAACTCTTTTATATTAATACAACCCAGAATTTTATATGCATATATAAATAATAGTATTAAAATATTCTTTTATGACTGAGTGTTGCCACTCACTTATTGTTCTAGTGTGAAATACTTTTTAGAAATTTATATCTAATACTCTATCAAAATACATGTTTAAAAAAAACTTTAAAAAATTATCTGCGTTTTTTATACGTTTATTATATAAACTGAAACATGAATTAAGTTTGAAATTTATATGCTTTATATATTGAATGGAGAATTTCTAAATATTAAATTTTTTAGTAGAATAAAAGCTGTATGGAAGTTAAGCACACGTTGAATAATAATAAAAATCATTTCGATATGTTTTTCAAATTTTCGATTTTGTTACTGAAAGAATTTAAAAATATATACTTACCTTAAATGATACTGAGATTTAGAGCATTTGGTTAATAAATTAATCTTTTTCCCGTTTGGTATATATTAGAATTTTCGGTTGCAAATACCGTATTTATTTGAATCTAAACCACCTTCGATTCTATTCCGCAACTTAAATTCTCAACACGCTTTTGTTAAAAAAATAAGAAAATATTGATAAACCCTGTATAGGTATTCAATATTTATGAAATTAAAACAAATTAAATTAGAAATAACAATAATTCATTAATTAATTTATTTTACAACAATTAAAATTTTTTAAATATATACTCGTACATGAAACTGTAAATGCTCTAATCATCAGTATAATGTTCAATTTACCCCATTCAACGAATTTTTCCGCTTTCGATTCTAAGCCGCACCCGATTTTCAGCAGCATTAACATAGAAAAAAATACGGCATAGATTCGAATAAATACGGAAAAAGGAATTTTATTTTAATAATACAGAGAATAGGTTTAAGCAGGGATCTTTCCATTTTTATTCTGGCTAATGATATTTTTGTGTGAACGTGCAGAAAGAGACGTAGTCAATAAGAATCAGTTAAGTAAAAATATAAAAGTATATTAACTCTTCATATATTTTTTTTGCTCCACAACAAAAGGCGAGTATGAAAAAATACGCTACATTTATGCGTCAAGCACAGCTGCAAACAGAAATGTTAGGGCGTGGTTACTAATTGTTTACATGCGCTCCTCTTTGGATGAATCTGGCCAAAATAATGTAGCACTGCTAATAATTAAGATTTAATGAATTGTAGAGTATATTTACAAGTATGTAAAAAGATCTCTGTCTCTAAAGTTTTTTTTAATAAAGAACTACAATAAATGATGGTTGAATTAATTAATTCGTTTTATAACGTCTATTTATTACTGGAACTCGTTTTTTTTCTTCATTAGCGAATAGCTGCTTGAACTCACTTTAAAGCAGTGAAATTGTTTCACTTTTTAAGAAGGAGTACTCAAGAATTTATTTTGAATTAAAATGGATGTTTTTAACAATTGAGAAATATTCTATGAAAGTTTTCTTTGATTTACACATAGAATTTTTCTTAAAACCTGATACATAATAGCTTTTGTATCAGGTTCTTACCAATATTATGGTGAAAATAAGTATGATTTATTATGGGCAGATAGATTTTTATATAGAAGAATATAGTATAGTGTATAATTAAGGTATTTTCAATATTTCAATGAAAAGACATGGATATTTTTTTATAGAGGTGAAGATGGAAGATTATGAAGCTTATTCGTGAAATTTGAAATATAATACTACTGCATTATAAAGGCTTTACCTTCAACTTTCCCGGTATACGAGATATATGAAGGCAAATAAAAAATATTCACACTTTCATCTCAACAGGCCTTGAAAGTTATTGTAATGCCACCTTCGCACTCGTGTTTAAAGTGTGCATGTGCGCATGCTTGCCTAATTATCCCAACTGTGCCATTTACCTGCTAGCATAAAAATGTCAGCTGTACTCTCAACTTGTACCAAGGAAGAACAACGAACAGCAATTCAGCTTGTAATGGTATCATCTATATAAGCCAGTAACAGCCTCCGAGCTAAAGTGATTATTTTGGTCTAGCTGTATGTTACATGTTTATGGAACCATAGGTACCGGTTTTTGTCCTGAAAGATAAGCGTGCCACTTTATTGATGACCCTGGCTGCATTCAGAAAAGGCGACCTTCTGATATGACGTGGTGCCATCTACCCGCAAAAATAGCAACCAAAAACTAGCCAGACTCACTTATAGCTACAGAGTCATCGGACTCACGTGGCGCAACTCTTTCACTTACAGCAACAACTTACACGCTCGCCATAATAACTGTATCATTCGTTCGTATATCCATCGATACACTGGTGAGGGAGTATGCAGCGGTATCATCTATATAAGCCAGTAACAGCCCCCGGACTGAAGTGATCATTTTGGTCTAGTGGTGCCGGATGAGCGCCTCTTCAAAATCTTGTGACCGGAATATATTTGAAAAGAATTGAAATTTACCAGAAACTTATCACGGTAAGAAATTGCTTTGTATCGCAAAAGAATGTTTCCGTGGACCATGAAGTGGTTACATGTTTACTCAAAGAGAGGGAATTGTGGATGCCCCTTAGTATTGACCATGCACAACAAGTTCAAGAGATGATTATGGCAGATAGACGAGTCACCATAGATGATGTTGCGTCTTGTTTAAACATTGATCAAGATTTTGCAATTAAATTATCTACAATGAGCTCGGATTACGTAAAGTCTACCCACGATGCTTACTGCAGAACACGAAATCAAAAGATTGAAACATTATCGAACGCTTACTCAGTTGCTTCAGTGTGGAAAGTAAATAGTGACCGGTGATGAAAAATGAATCTCTCATTACGAGCCCGATTATCGAGTGGAAATACTCGAAATCCTTTGAGATGAAAAAAATCAAGATTGCGCCATCGGCTGGAGAGGTGATGGTAACCCTGATTTGAGACATAAAAGGCTTTTGGTCAGACAATTACATGAACAAGGCGCATAGTATCAATAACAATGATCATGCTGATTTGTTGATCAACAAGCTGAACAGGCCGTGTTAGCCTAGTGGTCTTGGTCACGAAGTCTTGGCCGATATGTCTTGAGCTCGAGCCTAGTGCCAGTGAAGACCCACCGTTTAGAGGAACTGAAGCACGTTAAATCTGTCGTGGCTTAAAGCCCTCTCTTTGGTAAGGTGTGGTAGTTTGAAGAGGATGCCAGCTCAGGTGTCGTTTTCACCTTTTGACCGTTTCAGAATTACAAGGTCCATCATCAGTAGTCCTCGTGTTGCTTTATAGGGTGACTTTAATAAGCACTCAATTAGACCAACAAGTTGAATCTGTAATTCATAACAAGCGGAGAGGTATATTGCTCGAAAATGTTTTTGCTTCTTGATAGTGCTCGCCGTAAATGGCTCATTACACCACAGAAATCATTAGCTAGTTGATATTCGAAGTCTTGGAACACCTTCCTTACAACCCAAATCTCTAATTTTTAGCGCGTTTTTCACGTAGTGGAACAAAAGCGCTATTAGGACGCAAATTTCGTCTTCGTTCCATATTCTGTCGTACCTTTTTCTCAGCCAATAAGCAACCAATTGACCTCGGGTTTTCAGCATTTGGTCGCATTTGTGTACTAGATGAGCCGAATCATATTTAAATTTTCCAATAGTTTTCCCGAATTTTCCTACAAATTTTCCTGAATTTCGCTAGTCCGGGCTTTTGAAGCTTCTGTAAAAAAATTTTTTTTTGTGCTTTTTTATAGTGCTGATACAGATTTGTGTCATTATTTCTTTTCAGCTCAATAGTAGTATATTTAGAGGAGTGGTACAGTACTACTTTCTGTTAATAAAAAGTTCATTAGTTGCATTATTGTAAAATACAACATGTGAAAAATGC
>BMAO01017568.1:0-32012 GCA_019973975.1 Trichonephila clavata
GAAAAGTGGATATAATTACAACCATGATAATTTTTCGATACAAAAAAAAATCCCCTATTCTCGATCACATATTAAATTAAAGATTGTTTCTAACTCATAAAGCATTTGATTTCGAATATAAGCTTACGTTTTAATTAAAAAATTACATTCAGGTGCCTCAATAGCTGCAGAAGTCCTTACGAAAAAAGTGATAAATCTCAATTCTTATTTCGAAAAATAATATTTCAATTATCATTATGAATCTCTATTTCATTCTTCAGTTTTTTGAAGAAAATAGAAATACATTTTTCAAGCCATTTTTCATTTCCTTGGAAATTATACTAACGTTTGTTCCACGGCTCAACCTCGTCCCACTTCAACGCGAACAAAAGTTGGCGAGACCCTCAAGAAAAATTGTGCCGTCGCTGTGGTCGGTGGGAAGAGACACTGCCACATGTAATAAACCACTGCCCAATGCACTCTGCTGCTTGGCAGAAACGGCACAATGCTGTTTTGAAACGCGTTCAAAACGCAGTGGCATTCAAAGGAAAGGTCATTTCCGTCAACCAAGCTGTTGACAAGGGTCTTCGTCCAGATCTTGTCGCTGAGGTGGGTGGTGAGCTTTTTCTCATCGACATTACTATCCCTTCGAGAATCGGCGACCAGCGTTCCATCAAGCTCGACTCCGGAAGGTGGAGAAGTACCGCCCGCTCATCAAATTTTTCCAAGAACGTGGCTGGAGCAAGGTTCACATTGTTCCGATCATTGTTGGCTCACTGGGGGCTTGGGACCCCATCAATGATGGGTTCCTCAAGAAGGTTGCTACAAAAAGCTATCTCAGCCTTCTCCGTAAGCTCTGCGTCTCGGACTGCATCCGTTGGTCCCGAGACATTTACATTCACCATCTAACCGGTGTCCAACAATACAGCCGCGATACTGTGGCGCCGGAGCAAATTGTTGGAATCAGGAGCACTCCGCAAACCAACCAAATGAGTCCCCTGTTTCCACACCTGAAGCCTCTTCAAGTAGTGGGCCTCTTTCTGTTGACTGCTCTCAGTCAACGCCAATTTCCCCCCCTCCCCACCCAGGATGAGGGGCTTCATCCAATCATGTGTAAAGCTCATCTTTTCATCTGTTTTTGTAAATTTTTTAAAATGTTGTAAAATGTATTTTTTCATGTAAATATGCCTTTTTTTTTTTTTTTTGAATGTTTGTTTGTTTTGTGTTGTGTCTTGTCCGTCCTCCTTGTCTTTCCCCCCTTTGTCCGTCCTTTTCTTTTCTTTGTGCTTTTTTGTCTTCCTTTCTCCTCTTTTTTGAAGTTTCGTTGTTCTGTTCCATTGTTGGTTCGAACCTCGTTTCTTCGTGACATCAGTAAATACGTTGTGCGTTACCATTCTGATACATGTTTAACCTCCGGGTTATTATGCGTGTGTTAGGTAACCATTACGATCTTCTTCTTGTCCATGTGTATCAAGGTTGCAATTTGCAAAATAAAGCTTCCAGTGGTTGATTTTTCAAGTCGGTCGTAAATATTTCCTAAAAACCGTTAAAGAGATTTTCAGAACACGATAAAGAAATTTTTTATGTATATTATATATATTCTATTTTGCAGTTTTCAAATATAAACACCGATAAATCATCTAGCTCAAGGGTACCGATGCGATTTAGAGAGCAAAACTACAATTTATTTTTCTAACAGTGGAAAGAGTGATTATTTTATTATTTTACGCATTTCACACAACTAAAAGTTTTTTAAACGCGGTTTCCCCTTTAAATAATCATATTGTCTTTATTATTAGCAGAAAAAATATAGTCTTTCGTCATTTTTTGAGAACAATGTTATAAGCAATTCAAAAATTATTAACATATAAAAAAGGATGTTGGAAATAAAGTAAATCTTCCTGGATACTCCCTTTGCGTAGCCTTATGAACCTCCTGCTGATTGTCTACCAGTTCATTTCATTCGAAATTTCGGTCCTGATTGGATTGGGAAGATGAAGCGTTGCATGATATGATCGCGATACAATATTTCTGTTCGTTTTAGATCTCACATGCCACAGCATCATCCAAATATTTCATTCACACTTTTAAACAACTGATGTGGGCTTAGTGAAGAATCGCCTTAAAAATAAACTCAGAACAAATTCCGCATTCCCTCGATATAAGAGTTCAATATAAAAAGTCTGCTATTAATGACCACACTCTATGAAAATCTAGTTGTAAGATAAAAACAACGCCGTACCCTTACAATCCGCCCTTTGTATTAGGATTATGGCGACATTTCTTTTGCGTAGCTCAATAAAACCAAAGTTCCACCATATGTATCATAAAAAAGAGGGATATGTAAAATCCTGTTAAAGATGATAACAATGTCTAATCCTCACTTTTCCATTTTAAAGCTTATAATATTGGATACACGTTGGTCTTTCGAAATGAGTTAGCATTATGACAATTTTGTTTTGACCAAGAATAATGCAAGATGCCTGAATAATGCCCGTTTTATTTCAATTTCGGTGGTGTATGATTTGCTGCTTCGTATTTTGTTGTTCTACATCGCTTTAGAAACTCAGTTTAGGCAAGTGAACTCTGGAAAATTTCTACCCTTATCCGACTTCAACTTGAAAATGATTCTCAATCATCATCAAACTAATTGTAAAAAAGCGGGTACATTTTACCTGGATTCAGAAGGAGATCTATTATTCCTAGGCATTTGCTGTTTACTAAATCTCACTCCTTGAATTACTCCTTGAATTGAATCGTCACAAAACAAATGCACATTTTTAACGTTTTAAAAGGAAGCGTAAAAAAAATCGTACCATAAATTATATGCAGAAGATTATTGTGTAAATACTATTACTCCCTTATGGTGTTCAATAATAGCAAAATATCCAGGGCATTTTGAGAAAAACAAAAGACAATGGCCTACATTTCTGGATTGAATAGAAAAAATCTATTTTCAACAAAAAGAAAATAGAAATTTAAGTCGATACAAACCGAAAAAAACCGTGTGATTAATTACATGCACTACAGTATTGTACATGCTACTCGTCTCATGTGAAACATTAAAAGATCAGAAACCGGGTGTTTTTTCAATAACTTACAGCTCAATAGTGTAAGATTTATCTCACAAATAATTTTTGAAATTATACCCCAATTTTGCTGTTAAATATGTTTATATTCTAAATGCTACATTGATAAAAAACAGGTTTCAAAAATTTTTAAACAATACAAATCGAATACTTTTCCTTAAATATAAAAAGATTAGATGTGTCTTCTGCTCAAAAGACTTTAGTAAACACAAAAGTCAATTGAAAATCTTGATGACCCCACTCTTCGGAAATCTAGTAGTAAGATCAGAGTTAATCCAGTAGTCAGATTGAATCTAGTTGTAAGAAGTTAAAAGTCATGCCTATTCGGTTTTTCACATTAATCCCTCAAAACACTTAATCTATCAATATTTCTTCTACAGAAATAGTAAAAGGAACTTTCCAATATCAAGCATCAAATACCTCACTTTGATTTTTAAAAAAACAGAAAAATAAGTTTTCGGGGGAAATAAATTTATTTTTATAAAAATATAAACGAAAATAGATTTTTATCACAAAAACATAATTGTAATTATACACCAAAATGTCTGGAGCTTCATGTAAAACGGATCAGGATTTTACTTCTTAATAAAGGGTAATGGTAAGCATATAAGACGTTCTGAAATATTCCTTTTATAAAACTGCAGAAATGTATAGATTATAATGACATAGTACAACTTTACCCTATATGAAGTAGAAAATAATTCTTTCAATTTATGTCATGGCCTTAAATCACGTAATAATAAGTTCAAAGATCTCACAACGAAAAAAGGCACATCCTTCAACTAGCTTTTTGATTTTCCACAAAACTCATTATCTGCAACAATTTTCATCAAAGTAAACGAAAACGCATTCCTAAAAAAGTAATTAGATATGAACGTTATGAAATTTTAACAAATCATCGGCTAAAATGTAACCTGTATCATTTTGAATCTCTTTATAAACGCACGATTTTTTTAAATTTATCTACCATCCAGGAAAAAATGTATTACTCCTTAATCTATGTTAAAAATTCATGTATAGTCGCTCTTCTTGTTTTAAAAAATATCTATATACCTGAAATATTATTTTCTTATATTTAGTAATTTAATAACATGATTTTATAACCTATACTTTTTGTTCTCTTACTAAAAAATGATTGACACAAAACATTTAAAAATGTTCAATTTTAATAAAATATTTCAGACCGATGGCAAATTTAATGCTATTCAAAACTTTTCTTAAAAAGAAAATATAACGAAAAGAAATTCGATGTACTGGCAGTCTAAATCATTTTCAAAACCATTTCGTCATAAAATTTGCAAATATGTTAACTTCTATAGAAAAATAACAAATATATGTTGACGAAACAATCTAGGACGTGCAACATGTCCTCTATTCGACGAGCTTACTAACACCAAACTCCATTGAGAATCTTGATGACCACATTCTTCGGAAATCTATTTGTAAGATTAAAACAACTCCGTAGCTCTTCAATCCGCCCTTTGAATTAGGATTATGGCAACATTCTCCTTCCTCCTCGACAATTTTTGATGGAAAAGGAATCCTTCTCTCTAACTCATTTAGATTTGTCCCAAAGTGAAGTTCATTGCACTGAATCAAAAATAAACAGGGCACCTATCCCATTGTTATAAACTTCGTCAAAAATATTTATGATTTTTCTTACGAGCTTCTTCACTGAGGAATTGTGTACTTCATACATTCAAATGTAAACAGGGTTGTCCAGTTAGAGGCATCATATTCTTTTACCTGTCACTAAACCCTACTCTTTATATCCTTTAGAATATGCACCTCCTGTTTCATTTTCTTTGCAGAACGATATTATTCTAATCACAAACCAGGGAAAGAAAAATAAAAAATTTCAGTCTTCAACTGACTCCTTTTTTTAAGAATATCTCTTGACAGTCAACCTCAAGTCTGATCCTCCCTACTGATCCTCCAACCGGCAAAAGACAATTGTAATTTGTCGTAAGTAGCATCTTTGAAATGTCTGGAATTGGACGTTAATAAAGTGTAACACTATTTATGTCAACATTGGAATGATATACAGAAGGCAAAGTTTTGAAAAAAATTGACAACTTGCATCCAACCCTTTTGTTTGCTCTGGTCCAAGTCGTAGTTGATATATCTAAGAATGACAAGCTCCCAAAGTCAAAATTTATTTTGAGGCTTCATAATTGAAAAAAGACTTTTTATAAATCGAATACCAAATCTGGTTAAGTAACTTCAAACAATATCCATAATATGGAAAAAAATTTTAAGATACATTCTATATTATTTTAACTAAATCAAAAAAAGATATTCGTGATAATAAAAAGAGGACACTGCCTGGTTCTTTCTTCATTTCATTTCACCAATCAATTAATAAATTAATTACGTATAACTATGAACTATTCAAAAACACAGACACTGACTTTTTATTTATAGAATCTGGGAGTCATAATGTATATAAGAAAATACTCGTAAATGAATTTCTTTAAAACATCGAGTTCCCTGTCTTAAAAGTTTTCTAAATGTATCCTGAAACACTTAACTTAACGATATAACTTCTACAGAAACAGTAAGTGGAATATTCGAATAGCGTTCATCAAATACCTGATATTTCTTTAAAAAATCAGGGGGGGGGGCGAGTTTTAAGGGAAAAATGAAATTTATTTTTATAAGGAAGATAAACGAATACAGATTTTTATCAGAAAAAAGGATACCTGATTCTCTCTAAATATACACCGAAATGTCTGGAGCTCATGTAAAACGGATCACGGTCTTACGTTTGGGTAAAGGTCAATGGCAAGCATCAAAGACAGTCGGAAATATTCCTCTTATAAAACTACAGAAAAGTATAGATTTTAATGACACATTACAACGTTACACTGTATATGAAATAAAAAATAATGGTTTCAAGTTATGTTATAGATTCCAATCACGTAATAATAAGTTCAAAATTGTCACAACGAAAAAAATGCACAACCTTCAACTAGATTTTTCAATTTGAGCACAACTCCATTATCTACAATAATCTCCATCAAAGTAAACGAAAAAGTGCTCCTAAAAAAAGTAAAGAAATATGAACGTTATGCAATTTTCCACAAATCATCGGCTAAAAATTTACTTTTTATATTTTGATTCTTCTTTTTTTACGAATGGCTTTATTTAACTTATTTATCATGCAGTAAAAAATGTATTACTTTTTCCTCAGTATAAAAAATTTAAAAACAGTCGCTCTTCTTTTTTTTTTTACAAAATACCGATATATCTGAAATTTTATTTTCTTATATTTGCAATTTAGTACCTTGGCGATTGATAACCAATACTTTTTGCTTTCTTACTTAAAATTAACTGAAACAAAACATTTCTTCATATTCAATTTTAAAAAAAAAATTCAGTGCTTTGGCAAATTTAAAGCTATTTAAAAAATCTTTTAAAAAAAAGATAAAGAAAATAAATTTGATGTTCTGACAGTGTACTTCAATTTAAAAATCATTTCGTCCTAAAATATTCCAAGACGGTAATTTATGTAGAAAAGAATGAATATCTGTTAATAAAACAGTCTAAGACGTGCACATGTCTTCTACTCGACGACTTTACTAACAAAAAAGTCAATTGAAAATCTTGATGACCACTCTCTTCAGAAATCTAGTTGCAACATCAGAACACACCGTAGCTCATAGAATGAGGATTATGGCCACATTCAATAAAAGTCGAAGAGGATAACACTCCACATGCACGAATGAAAACAACATTGCTACATCGAACTTCTACCTTAAAAGTCGCAAAATGATGTGGTGAGATACTCGGATGCTTTTTATAGTTCACCATATTTAAATCATGAAGTCAGTCATCTCAAATAATCTCATTTCCGTTTTGCTTTGCTTATAATAAGGTAATAAAAAAATCAAATAGAATATAAATAAAAAAGTTAAAATGTGTTGCGGACAATGGAAAGAGGACGCCGTTTGACTCTCTTCACTCCAACAATCAATTTCTAGTGAATGTGGACATTTTATGGCACAAGAGCCAAGTTTGGCTAAACTACGCCACACATTCGTTAATATATTAAAAATATAAAAACATACATATACATAAACATGAAAATGTATTTTAAAAAACCAGATTGAGAATAAAATATAAAATTGAGTAAAAAATTAAAAAAGATGAACAATTCTACACGATTCTCTTATATAAATATATAAAACTGATGATTGAGAAAAATTCCTAAAATAGTCATATTTGATGTAAAATATCAATTGAACGTAAAAATGCAAAAGGATTCTGATGGGGAGTTTCCCCAACAAATCAGTCAGAGTTAAGATATTTGTTCTTAAAAAGATGATCCTTTTGGATGAATACTTTGGACATTCTATTAAAATGTGTAAAATGGAGAGGTCACAGTGGCAAAAGTCGCAAACTGGGGGACTCTCTCCTAGCAATAAATGTCTATGTGTTAGATGGGTGTGTCCTATATGAAGTCAAGTCAAGCGGACATCATGTCTTCGTATTGGTACCGCTGCCCAATGAGTAATGGAAGGATGAATGTAATGTAGTTTGTTAATGACCTGCTGATCCCAAGTCACTGTGGATATAGCGTAGTATAGATGCTTTTAAATCATGGCAACAGACAGGTTGCTGCATGTGATCGGACATGGATCGTGCAGCGTTATCAGCCTGTTCATTACCAAGAATACCCACATGTCCAGGAACCCAACAAAAAATTATATCGAAACCCTTTCTTTCTAATTTGCGCAGAAGTAAAAGTATTTCCATGACAGTGGGGTATCTACGTTCTGTTAAAGAGTGTAAAGATTCTAGAGCACTCATGCTATCAGTGTACACACAAAAATGACGGTGGTCAGAGACTAAAATGTGCTGACGTGCCACAAGAATGGCACTAATTTCAGCACTAAAAACAGACATGTAACTTTGTAGGATGAAACTTAGGATGGTATCGTTAAAAACAACAGCACACCCAACACGTTTATCTGTCTTTGATCCGTCCGTGTAGACTGGCATGTACTTAGAGTACTTACTGCGGTGGAAAGAAAAGAGCTGCTGATAAATAACATCAGCAGTGTCTGCTTTGCCATAACCTGAAAAGGGATTACTATAATTGAAAATGGGTATATCCCAGGATTGGAAAGCAAGGATATTGTTTTCCTGGATATTTATATTATTTAAGTGGGAGTCATTTAGAATAGCTTTTGACATTTCCGAAAAAGGCTTGATACTAGATAAACGGGCGTCATAAAGCCTAGAGAGACCAATGGTAAGAGAAAAGGGTTTTAATGGATGAAAAGGAACAGACATAGCACGAATAAAGTAGTTGGCACTCAACTGCCTCCGTCTAATATCTAAAGGTGGTTGATGGCACACCACATACAAGCTGGTAACAGGGAAAGTTCTGAATGCACCAGAAATTACTCTCAGAGCAGAATGATGTATTGTTTCGAGTCTTCTTAGGCAGTTGCACGAGCAGAACAATAGACTACGCAACCATAGTCCAAGCGTGAAAGGATTATTGCTTGATATACTCGGAGTAATGAGGCTCTATCCGCTCCCCACAATGTGTTTGACAGCACTTTTCAGATATTGAGGGATCGCTCACACTTCTTCCACAGGTAAAGAACATGCGGAAGGAAAGTCAATTTACAGTCAAAGATTACTCCGAGTAAGCGAACCTCACTA
Source organism: Trichonephila clavata (assembly GCA_019973975.1). NCBI lineage: Eukaryota > Metazoa > Arthropoda > Arachnida > Araneae > Nephilidae > Trichonephila > Trichonephila clavata. The sequence goes on from BMAO01017568.1 coordinate 8,745, forward strand.
ACTACAGGTATTTGTGTATTTCCTATAAAGATAAGAGGATCTGGATGTAGATTATGCTTTCTGCAAAAATGGACACAGCTGCTCTTGGAAGGAGAGATTCGGCCTGCCTTTTCGTTTTTCTGCCGTTTCACTGCCTCGACGTTTCCACTTCACAATTACATCACTCACAGTGGATTTAGGCTTCTGTAGAATGTCCGCAATCTCAAGAACTGATTTCCCGCAACGGTGGCATCCCACTATACTGCCACGATCAAACTCACTAAACTCCTTTGGCTTACTCATTGCCTCACAAACGCATAAATACAATCTGACAAACCACTACCAACACTTTTATAGCTTTCAATTGCGTATCAAATTGCGTCACTCGCCAGAACTATTTTTTTAAGGAGTGTCCGGATACTTTTGGCCAGATAGTGTATCAGAGAATGAAGAGCTCCCGAATCAAACTTTTCCATAGAATAGTTTTAAGTATAAAAAAAATGCCAAGAACAAACATATTTGATATATCAGAATTGCTAAGTGATTTCTCTTTCAACCCCGACCCCCCTAAAAATTATGCATTAAGCTCGAATATTATTTACAGCTTGAATAATGATTTTTTTTTAAATTATCGAATAACACTACTTTTTGTTCTCTCACAGAAAAAAAAATTCACGAATGATAAATTACACAAATATCGAAAACGTTTTCGCAAAAAATCAATAACTTACCAAACGTCCACCATATGTATCAAAAAGAAAGAGGTCTCTGCAAAATCTTGATGAGGAAGAAAACAATGCCTAATCCTCAATTTTCCACTATAAAGCCTATAATATCGGATACACGTTGGGCTTTCGAAATGACTTAGCATGTTAACACTCTTTTCTTTGACCAAAAATAATGGAAGATGCCCGAATAATGCCCGTTTTGTTTACATTTCCTTGGTGTATCATTTGCTGTGCTTCGAGTTTTGTTGATCTACAATTGCTTTAGCAACATGGTGTAGGAAAGTGGATTCTGGAAAATTTCTACCCTCATCCTACTTCAATTCGAACAGGTTTCTCAACTAATTGTAAAAAAGCGTCTACATTTTACCTACATTCCGATAGGATTTATTATTACATAAGATGATAATTGTAGCTCAAACATCATTTTAACTTCTTCAGATATGGAAAATTTATGCACAGATACACAGAATAAAAACGCTCGTCATCTCTTACAAAAGACTCCGGCAGATAAAAATCATGCCTTTATTATTTGATCCAAAAAATTAACATGTATGGAATTTTTCGAGTTTATAATTGAACAATTTAGCTTTTACAGAAAGAGTGGAGGAAAGTTATGAGTAGAAGATATGGAACACATCATTTCCTTTTCCCAAAACTGAAACAAAAATGTGGGAGGGGGGGGATGAATCTAATTTATTTTCATAAACAGCATCTATAAATTTAGATTTTTATCAGAAAATAGTATTTGTAGATCGTAAATTTACACCAAAATATTGACATTTTGGTGTGAAAAGGATAACAGTTTCTTATTTGATATCTTTTGCTCTATTTTCTTATGTCAACATAATTTAACTATCTTAAATAATTCATCAGATATAAGCCATTTTTAATATTATTTTCCTTTCGAGCTCATAGTTTTAGGCGAAAATGCTAAATATGGTAAATATTTCCTAAGAGCCGTTAAAGTGATTTTCCGAATCTGATAAAGAAACTTTTTTGTAACTGAATAATCTTTCTTGCAGTTTTCGAATATTGAGACCGATAAATCATCTAAGTCAATTATACCGAATCGATTTACAGCACAAAATATCAATTTTTTTAAGAGTAGAAACAGTATTTAGTTATTTTCTTTTAGCCATTTCATTTAACAGTTCTTTAAATGTGGCTTTTCCTTTAAAAAATTATATTGTATTTATTAGTAGCATAAATTAGTCTTTCGATATTTTTCGGTAACTATACAATAAACGATCCAAAAACAATTCACATTTAAAAAATGATTCAGAAAAATGAAAAAAATTATCCCTTTGTATAATCTTATAAGCAACCAGCTTATTGTACACAATATCTGTTCATGTAATTCGAATTTTCAGTCCTGATTGGATAACGAAGATGTGAAGTGATATATGATGTAATTACGATACAATACTTGAATTGATTTTAGATCTTACATATCACAGAATCATCCAAATATTTAGCATACGCTTTTGAACAATTTAGCAAGGAATCGTCTTAAAATACAACTCAGAACGAATTCCGTATGTATTCTCTCGATATAAGAGATCAAAATAAAAATGTATAGTGCCATATTTTCTATTCTGGAACACTACTACTTATTTATTACAGCTTCATAAAAAAATACAATCAACATTCTCAAATACGTTCGAAAATAAGTTGAAAAGGAATTGCTAGTCGGGATACAGTAGTCTAGCATTTAGCATTAAATAATCATTAGCATTAAATTTACAATTAATTAATCTCGATATAATTAGAAAGAGGTAAGCATTCTGCGAAACGCATCAAAAAACGAATAAGATCTGAAAAAATTGTAATTTAAGTCCCAACTTCCTTTGCACCATAAAAAATTTATTGCACTTCACATAGAGATACCGCACTTACGATAAATGAAACGCACAAGCATGCTGTCAATCCGTTAGATCGATGAGATCATATTTTTCTAAGTGTTGCAAGCAGCATAAAAATGCCTTTAGATATCACAAGATTTAAAGAAACAAATTAAATCAATGAAAAAATTAACTCCTCATTAAAAACAGTAAATGGAAGTTTTAAAATTCGTGCAACAAATATATCATTTTGTTTCAAGTGACTGAAAAAATCAATTACAGAGAGTCTGGCAGTTAAAAGTCATGACTTTAGATATCCCAAGTTTAAAAAAAAAAAATTAAAACTACGAAAAAATTGACTATTTTAAAAAAAACAGTAAATTAAAGTTTTAAAATTCGTGCATCAAATATATCATTTCACTTAAAATAACTGAAAATAAAGTAATTTTGATGGAAAATCTATTGTTTTTATGTAAACAAGATAGAAAATACGGATTTTTGACATCAAAAAATATTATTTTTATAATTTAAATTTACAATAGGTTTAAGAATTTGAACGGAAGGAATGAAAGGCAGCTTGAAATATTCCTGTTTCCTGAAAAAACGTTTAATTAGATTTAAATGACAGATTACAACGCTGCATACGTAGAAAATGGTGCGTTGAGTTTATGTTCTGGTCTTAAATCATTTAAATATACTAACTTACAAATTACACGTTCGAAGATATCACTATAAAAAAAAAGTTTCGGCATTTAATCCTTTTCTGTGACCATCCCCCAATAATATGCTCAAAATTCCTCCTAAAAATAAACAAAAAAAAAAGATTTATTAAATAAAAAAGTAATGAATATGCCTCGTTATGAACGTTATGAAGTTTCTCAGAAATCATCGTCTAAAAATATAACCTATTGAAATTGGAACCCTTGACAAATCAACGATTTAATTCATTTACCATGTGGAAAAAATATACTGTTTCTACGTGCATACAAAATATTTAAACGTTATCCTTTTTTTATATAAAATAAAGATATTTCAATAATCTTTGGTGGCATTTACTAATCATATGCGAAGTTATAAAAAAAAAGAAATTCAAAGCATTGGCACTCTTCATAACTACGAAATTAATTTTGTCATAAAATCTACCAAAAAGCAAACACTTACAGAAAATAGAGAATATCAGCGGACTAAAAGAATCTTCGACGTGCAGAATTTTCTCTATTTTACGGACGTTATTAAAAAATACAACAGATGATTGACAATTTTTATAAGTCTAAATGATTACACTGCTCGAAAATCTAGCGTGAATTCGAAAATAACGCCACCGCTTTAAAATTCACTCTTTGACTTAGAACAAAATTTATATTACTCTCATTTGTGCAGCTCAACAGTATCTAAAATTGTACTTCATAATTAAAGAAGTGTTCGCGATATCCTTTTGAAAACGAGAAGTGCGTCAACGATATCAAATCCGCTCTTTTGACTTTTGAAGCATGTAATATTGGATACAAATTGGGCGATCTAAATGTGTCTAGCTTGTCCTGATCTCACGGCGCAAATATTATGCAAGACAGGATTAAAAATGATGTAAACTACAAAACTCTCATTCCTAAAAATGCGCATTGAATGAAAATTTTCATGGTGGTATGATTTGCTGAATCGAGTTTCTTGTTCTACAATTTCTAGATAAATATGGTTTAGGATAGTGGACTGTGGAAAATTACTACACAGGTGCAAATTCAACTTGAACATGATTCTCATTTATCATCAAACCACTCGCAAAAGAGGGTCTGTATCTTAAATAGACCAGGTAAATATTTATCATTGCAAGGCACTTCCTGTTTACTAATTTTCAGCCCCGTTGTATTGGAATTATCAACAAAAAAAAATGCCCATGAATCAAACAAGAAAAATTTATTCACAAAAAAGAAATGTTAAGAAAAGACAAAATCAAAAACCGTGCTATCAAATTTATATGTATGTAACCAATTGTAGTATATATAATATTCCTGTCTTTTGATGAATAGTAGCGAATAATTCAGTGCATTTCGAAAAATAATCAGATGATACAAAATGTTTCTGAGTCGAACAGGAAAATAATTAGTTCCAATAATAAGAAAATGAACATTTTAACAAGTTAAAGCAAAACGAAACATGAACAGTGTCTTTAAATATATATATGCAACAAATTATAATGTATATGATATTCTTTTCATGTGATAAATAGTAGCAAAAATTCAAGTGCATTTCGAAAAATCATAATATATGCAACAGATTCTAAAGTTTATATGCTATTCTTTTCATTTGATGAATAATAGTAAAGAAACTAGTAACTTTTGAAAAATAATCAGGTCAAGAAAAATAATCACCAGCCGAACAGAAAAATAAAATTATCCCCATTGAAAAAAAGAATGTTAAAATTAAGTATTGAATTGTAATAAGGGTTGCCCACTTAGGGCATTTTATACCTTAACCTGTCACTAAACCCTAATAAATGTTTCCTGATGGAAACACACCTAATGTTTCTTTACTTTAGTTTTGATCAGAAAAATATATATTTTTACTAGAGTATATACTCGCATTTCGTAAATAAATAAAAAGGCAAAAATCATACACTTAGAATTTGATATTTTTCGCCATGCATTTGCGAAGGACTTCTAAATCTACTGAAAAAGTCAGAACACATTTGCACAAAAAAATTACATTTTTAGGTATGAAACTTTTCTGAGAACGTAAATTACTATTATTTCCATTTAGTAAGTTATCGACGAACGCGATTAAAAAAAAATTTCGGTATCATTAAGAACTTTATCAAATATTTTTTACATTAAGTAGCTAAGCCTAAAAAAATCATTGTTTTTTTATAAAGTAAAACTGAAACAAGTGGATTGTACAAAAAACTGTAAAGAAATGCTGTATGCAATTCATGCAAGCTGGTGTCATTTAAATAAATATCAAAAAATTGTGTGACACTATGATTTGAAATAAAGAAACAAAGCAATTCAAAGATTATTAACGAAAAAAGAACGAAAGCCTTGATGTACTACTTGGCAAAATGCAATAAAGCTCATAACCAAAAATGAACCTGAGATTTGTGATCGATAACGGTCCGGAAAAAATATTACTTTTGAGTTGAGAACTTTTTTCTCAATAAAAAGGAACTCGAAGCAACCAGCAATTTGCAGCACAAAAATCAAAACCCATAGCTTCAAGAGGATGAGAGAAAAAGACATTAATCAGCTTAATAAGCAGTGAACACCATACACAACAGCTAAAAACAAGGAGGAGCTGAGTCAATAAAAACGAGACAACTTCAAAAAGAGAAAACCACAACTAGATTTTTTGATCCATTTGACTCGGATAAGGATACATATGGCACGAGTTCCATGGTAAGTTCTTATTGACGTTCTACGCCATTACGTTAAGTAATCAGATAAAATTAAATAAACTGCCTCTCATCTCTCCGCTGTGTTTCTTTGAGCTTCACGTAATCAAATTACATTTCATATTTAAGAAACTATTGAAACCAATCCTATAAACATCGAATATAAATTGACTCTAACTGGATGTGGATTGGAAGAAATTTTCAAAAGAAGGAATGTTTTGATCAAAATTATACTGCTTTATTATTATACTTTCATTGTTCAAATGTAAGCAGCATAAAAAGCAATATCCATCGAAAATGTTCGGATTTGGATAAGAATAATCAGACGAAAACTAAGAGATAATATTCAGTTTAGAAAGTATTTCAAATGTATATCAAAATTTATAAACCCTTCCATATTTTATTATACATTCTTTTTATTACTATACAACGTTTTACATATATCATGATTTATTTTAAAATTTTAATAGTTCTCTTTCTACCTTACATCTGAAAAAAAGTGAATCTAACGTTTAATTCCAGGAAAGATCCGTAAATTAGCACAAGCTAGCTAAGAAAGGGAAAATTGCAAAAATTTATAATTTTTAGCAGATTTATACCCTTTTAGCTATAATAACACCGCATATCAGAATCAAAAAAATAGGAAACTTATTCTCATCTGTAAACAACATATGATTCTAGTAAAATATTAGATTCTTTATGACTGAGTTTAGGATTCTAGGTCTCAATTTTCTATTTCTTGTACTCCCTCAAAATTATTTCTTCCAGTTTGGTTTTTTTATCAGCTGATCTGAAAATATCTTATATCTTAATCATTTTATAAAAACAAAACAATATGCAGTACTAACGGATAAAATTAGTAATATAGCTAGTATTTTTCTTTCAATTTATTATAAAAATAATAAGTTTTCGAAATACAAAAGTGTTGTTTCCTTTTTTTTTCACTAAGCAGAACATATTTGCTACGTAAAGGACCGGTAACATATTCATAAATCAATAGAAAAATTTTACAACAATGCATTGAAAATTATCCAGTCTTGCAAGAAATGTATATCATTTGTACCAGTGGTTTTAAGAAAAACTTCGATTTTTCTGTCAACTAATACTTTAGACTAAAAATCATTTATCTCCAAAATGGAGGCAGATACTGCTACAAAACGAGGAAGAGCCAGCAGATAGATAAGCAAGTGTCAACATTTATCTTTATAACTATCCATCTCTTATTAAATTATTTCCTTAAAAATGGGAAACAGTTCGAAAAAACATATTTCGTACAAAAAATTCACACACAATTATTCATATCCTAATTTATTACATACAAACCTATTAGAGCTTATGCAATAAACACATTAAATTATGCGATATGCGAACAACTCTTAACATTTATGAGGTATGCAAACAAACCAATACAAATATATCCTAACTTCCATTTACTGTTTTTGTAGATGCTATATTGTTAAGATAAAATTTTTGTTCATTTCTAAATATACTTCAAAGAAGCAAAGGAATGATTTATATGTCAGAATCTCTGCTCAGTATACAGATACATAAAGTCTACTCTTTTTACTTAAGTTCCATCTCTAAAAGATTTCCCCCTAATTTTAATGCTCTGATCCTTTCATTACAATTTCGATGGCGCTTATTAGAAAACAGAGCTGTGGGGACCACTCAAAGTACAAGAACATCACCTTTAGTACCTCAGTCTATCATACAACAGATAACTTCACATAGAAAAAAACTAATAATACATAAGGAGTGAGTGAGTGAAGGGTTTAAAGGCACAAGAGCCCGTTTCGGCTAAGCTGTGCCAATTAATTGTTAAAATATTAAAATCATTAAAAATATTCACAGACAGTAAAAAGTTCACACAAGTAAACACCAACCAGATAGTTCACACAAGTAAACAACAAACAGATAGTTCACACAAGTAAAAAGCAAACAGATAGTTCAAACAATTAAAAAACAAGCAGATTTTGGTGGAGCACACCCCACCAAGTCAGATAAGGATAAAACAGTTCAGAAAAAGAAAAACAAAATATTTTATATCCAAGAAAAAATTGCTAATAACAAGTTTTTGGTGGGGATTACCCCCACCAAGTCCGATAAGTATGATTGAATAACGTCACACTTCCTGTATTTCGTAGGAGTTAAGTATCGTTTCTTCATTACTTCTTTCTCTTCTGCTTCGACATCATATAAAATCATGTCCTCTTCTTTTTCTTCGGAATCCTGTACGGAACTTTTTCGAGGTATGTGTGGTGCCATTTTTATTTGTATTGCTGTTTCGTTTAATTTTTGCAGTAACTTTCTTCTTCTTACTCGAGTTTTTGGAATTTTTTTTAATTTAGTACTGTAGAGGCAGAAGGGGGTGGAATACAGGAGTTGGATGAGGAAGCGGATATGTTTGATGAGAAATTTCCATAGGGCTAAACATATGGTTAGAGGTGGAAAGTACTGCAGTAGAAATAGGAATCGGTGGCTGAGGCTTTGTCACTGTAGTGACTATTGAAGAAGTTGGGGACAAGAGATGTGTTTGGGTTGAAGCTGATGGGAAATCTACAGGAACAGATGGAGATACATTTGGTTTCGGTGAGTAAGTTAATGTAGGTTTTAATGGCGCAAGAGCAGATTTCAGTTAAGCTGCGCCATTCAATTGTTAAAATATTAAAAATCATTAAAAATACTCACATATAGTAAAAAGTCCATACAAATAAACAGCAAAAGATTTTGGTGGGGTACACCCCTTGAAGTCAGATAAGGTTAAAAGAGTTCAGAAAAAAAAATCGAAACAAAATATTTTATATATATATACAAGATTTTGGAGGGGATTAAACCCACAGAGTCCGATAAGTATGATGCAATATTGTCACACTTTCTATGTTTTGTCGGTGTTAAATATCGTTTTTCCATTACATCTTTACTCTTTCTTAGAGTAATAACGTGTAAAAATTCCTCGTCTCCAGAGAAATATTTCTATATAAATATATAAAGTGGAAATATATAAAGTGGATCCAGTGTCACTAACAATATTTACATATTTTTTCATGTAAAAGGTAAATTGTCCAAGTTAGCTAGGCTTGGCAATGGTGAGATGTGTCCGGACACTTGTAATTGTCAATATGCTGCGCCAGGAGCCTCAGTATAAGGGTGTTGTCTCTGGTTTGGGATTTGTTGAGTACCAACAGGGTTCCCCGAGCTCTGAGAAGCAGTGTTAGTAGCCAACGATGAGTCACAAGTAAATGGGATTTGTCTTAATTCGGTTTGATTAAGAGGACATTGATGCTTCCAATGGTAAGCATTGAGAATGCCTTGTCTAGTCAAAGACTACATGGTGTTGGTGGCATACCATTTTGAAAATGTGTGTGGAGGTTGGGTCTAAATCCTCGATTGACAAAATTGTGAGTCTTATGATTTAGGAGATGTTGGGGACGAGTTCGGTTACAATTTTGAAAATTAGGTCTAAAAGAGTTATTTTGAGGTCTGGAAGCATTTTGTTTTGGTCTATAACTATTTGGTTCTGGTTTAGTTGCTTGTGTTTTCATTAGGCGGGTAGCTATCATGAGCCATTCTGTAGGTGAGGTGGATGGTCATTAATTGTTTAATATTGGTGGGCATTTCCATCAGTGAGTCCTTCCAAAATGAGTTGGCGAGAAAGACCTAATTGTCTACCACAATTTAGTTTCTGGTGAATATATTGCTCTAAATTATTTCTTAGCTGGTGTTGAGAGAAATCTGATAAATTTACTATGTTAGGTTTTAAGAAATTTTCAACAAGGATATTACACAGATCATCAAAATTAGAAATATTAAGGCAAGAATTAATATAATGGGTTAGAGCAAAACCTTTAAGTTATTTAGAGATATTAAGAATTTTCCAATCATTGTCTTTATTAATTTTGCATGCATTATTAAAATACTCTATAACCACGCTTCTATTCTTATTCGATTTTCGGGGTCAAATGCAATTAAATAGGGTTCACTGGGAATTTGATTAGTATTACTATTTACAGCTAAATTGGTTTGATCGTTATTAGCCATTATAAATCCATGTCTACTGATGGCGATTCGTACACATATTATGAAAAGCTTTCGGCACACAGACGGGAAATTTCACTTTTTTGACGAATGGAACACTTTTTCAAATCTTACGATGAATGGGCAATCCACAGATTTTTTTTCTTTTTCATTGGAAGACAGAAATAAGGATCGAATTGAAGAATAATTTTTTTTTAAAAAAACATATGTTTGCTGATGATATAACTTTTTTGTTCACACTTTCTTCTGTTGGCGTTGCACCTTTCGACGTTGCATTTTGAACCGGATGATCGTACCCAAACGATCTTAGAACTGAATAGAAGAAAGAATGGCTAGAAGAAACCTCCGCCAACAAAACAAGAAAAGAAGAAACCACGCTTCCTTCCTTCCTGGTCGACAATTTGCGGCATACGCAACTGTACCGAGATCGATAGTTCCTCCTTCGCACCGAAGAGGCAGGATCGCCAATGCTAAGCGACACTGCTTCAATCCTCGGACAAGATTTGAAAATAAACGGCACAAGAGAAGCCGCAGGAAAATAAGAGAAGGTATATATCCTGCCGACTAATATAATAAGACGATATTCGGTGGAATGGAATTCTTTATAATAGAGTTGATGTGAGGCAGTCTTGATGTTAAATAAACTTTTTATTGGGCATCTTGAACACATAAAGGCAAGGACGACACAATACACAAACACTAGCTGCAGCCCACTACATGATGACAAGAGACAAGAGGGCGTAACCGTCTGCTCCGAGTTTTTAAACTGGCGGTGAAGGTCGTACGACTCTTTTGTAACAGGAGTCATGATTCGATGCAAATGCGCGTGAGAAATTAGACTAAGATTATGCGCGCAAGCAATTAGATTAAGATTATAACGGTCTTGTGTAAAGAACTAGGAAAAAATTTACTTGGTAAAGTTAAAGAGAGTTAGAACAAGTTATTACACATATATATACTCACTTATATAGTTAATGCATTTTTAGAATTTTGCATAGCTTTTCGGTTATTGTTATGCATTCTGGATAACCGGTTTGTTTCAGAAGTAAAGCTTTGTATGAAAATAAATCATGATGGCAAATTTTAAACCTTTGTCAATCAGTTACGCTCTACATGATGATTATTTAAAGAGTCAATTTCATTTGTCCATGTGTGTATTAAGAGTTGAGTACATAACAGGCAGCATAGGTTTTTCTGTTGTCTTGTGTAATCGTGGTAGCCAAATGTCAAAATAACGGACTCGTTGCAGAAGTGCCTTGTGTTCGAGCCTAGTACCGCTGATAACCCACTGTACAGAAGGACAATGCACATTAAATTTGTCGAGGCACAAACGTCGTGCCAGCTCAGATGTTGTCCTCATCACTTGGTCATATTTCAAAATGATCAGGTCCATCGCCAAGAGACCTCGAGTAGCTGAAAAGGCCGTCGTTAATATTCACTCACTCACTCACTATGTTATCTTGCTGAAAGAAATATTTGAGACCTAAAAGATAGGGCACAGGCTCCCTACATAAAATTTCAAAAATGTAATGCATGGTATTCATATTACCGATGACGCGAACAAGAGGTGATCCTGCCTTGCACAATGACAGCCAATACCCTCCGACCAGGCGCAGGGCACGCATGAAGGTAAAAAATTCAAGCAGGAAACTTGTGTATTCATAGGTACTTCCAGGAACGGATACGGCCAATATATATATACAGTGGTGGCAAAAAGTCCTGAACACACTCATTTTTTAGCGTAATTTTTGTGTTTGACTTCCTTTTTCGTTGTGAAATTATCGCACTATCTTAAATATTGTTATTGATTTTAATGCATTTTTTTATGCTGATTTCAAATCTACTACTAATTTCTAAATGACTAAAATATTTTTTGTAGTAAAGCTGCCTGAACACAATAATGTGAAATATGTGCAGAATAAAACAATATAGTATAATATAATATGCAAAGAAAAATAACACGAAAATTGACAAATACGGTATATTTAATAAGCATTTTGAAAATTACATTGTTTTGTCACATGTTAGAAAATAAATATTTTATGGGCCAGCCGTTTGCTTTAATTACGGATCTACATCGTTTTGGCATGGGAATGCTCCAATTTAAAAAGAAGATCTTTCGCGACAATATGGTTGAAGGAAAATATTAAAGCTTCAATTAATTCACGTTTGTTTGAAGGTTTTTTCTTTGAAATTTCATAACCAATTTTAAACCATAAGTTCTCTATCAGATTAAGATCGAGAGACTGTCCTGGCCAGTTCATTCTATTCACAGTATGGTCTTTCAACCATTTCTGGACTACCTTTGCACGATGACAAGGGGCGTTATCGTCCTGAAAAATTCATGACTAATTCCCAAAAAGATCTCTCGCAGTTGGTAGGAATTTATTTTGTAGTATTTCATTGTAATTCATGGTTTTCACTATTCTGTTAACGATGTGAAGTCTTCCAACACCATGAGAAGACATACAACCCCATACCATAACTTTTGTCCGGTACTTTACTATGGGCTTCAGACACTGAAGGCTGAATTCCTCATGAGTGCGTCGTCTTACATAGGCACTACTTTGGTTGCCAGAAATACAAAACTGACTCCTCGTCACTAAATATTACCTTTTCCCAGTCTTTAATAGTCCATAATGAATGTTCCCTTGCCCCACGTCAATCGCCTCTTGCGTTGAAATTCAGTCAGTAATGGTTTTGGGCGCGCTTTACAGCCTCGTAACCCAATTTCCAGTAGTCTTCCACTAACAGTTCTTGGGCACACACTCACATTTGATGTCAAATTCCATTGTTTCAAAATTTGAGAGGAATTAAGTTTTCTGTTTGAAAGTGAAATTCTGTGCAATAACCTGTCTTCACGTAAAGATGTTTTTCTTGGTCGTCCTGATCGCCCCCTGTCAGCAAAAAAAATTGTTTCAGAAAATCTTTTCAAAGTTCTCACAACAGTAGAAAGGCCACATGGTACTTTAGCAGCAATTTGGGGAATAGAATAACATTCTTCCTTTAAATGTATTATGTTGTACCTTTTATTCTCAGGCAGATATGAAAATTTAGCCATAATCCCAATATTTTTCACAAACGCACTTCAAATTGCTTTCAATACACTATTTTCCACAAGCACACAACTGCATTCAATACAATAAGCCACGTTTCACCTTTTTATTTCAACCCTTTATCGATACTGCTCTCTGATTGGAAAACACACTCACTCATTCTTACAGTGACCTTGTGCTTTCTTGTCAAGGGTTTTTCAACATATCAATGAAACTATTTACTTTAGATGAAATCTACAAACAGATTTGAAATCAGCATGGACAAATACATTAAAATCAATAACAATATTTAAGATAGTGCGATAAGTTCACAACGAAAAATGAAGTCAAACACAAAAAATACGCTAAAAATGAGTGTGTTCATGACTTTTTGCCACCACTGTATATATATCTCAAAAGAAGTGTAGAAATCTCAAAAATAGTCTAGAAATCTTTAAATTACGAAAAATACATATATCCATGCCTTCAGAATTTTTTGTTGCCATGTTAGATAAGCTTTGACATAAAATACGCAGATGGCGCTGCATGTATGCGTTAATATACAAATATATAAGATTCACTTTCAAAATAAAATGATCATAATGTATGCCTCAATACAATTTTAGGATGCTTTATTTGATGAAAAAGACTATATATATATATATATATATATATATATATATATATTATATATAATATATATATATATATAGCCCATTCCTAAATTCATTTCACCAAGACACAGTGAGGAAATGTTTAAACTTCCCTCTATGTAACTTTCATCATCGTGGTCAATCTAGATTACGCCCTGATAAAATAAATACTTAACTATACTAAAAGTATTAATACTTTAATTTTTACATTATTTTTAATACCGATGGGTCAAATTTTCTCTTAAGACAAAATCCTAAATGTTAGGATGAGTACAATCGTTACTCCACTTAATATCGAAAAAATTATAGATTTTATATGATGTGTATCAATTTTCGCTGTCGGGACAGCAGCAGAATAGCATACAAAATTACCTTTACTTAAACTGTTCAGGGTCATAAATATTTTCTAAAACTTATTGTAATAATTTATAGAATTAAATAGTATGCCTGAAAAGCAAGAAATAAATTGTCGACATGCAGAGATATAAAAATAGTATATTCAACGGAAAGTTCTGAAACCCTTTTCCGGTTATATCAGCAAAATCACACACACAGAAAAAATGTACGTATTTAAGATCAGGTCCTTTCATATTATCGAACTCAAAAGTGGATCTCATGATTCAAAGTATGTTGAATCTTTTACATACAATATACCATTATATTAGCAATTAATACATAGCTTGTATCTCGTAAAGAATATTATGCCAGAGTAAAGTTTTCATTATAATCATATACTAATACATAAATAATTTTCCGATGCTTTTATAGCTGTGAAAGACCAATTCCAAGCGAAACAATACATAAATCTCCAGTTTTACTGAGATATTTAATACTGAATTAACCAGTATGTATTCTGTTCTCTATACGCCTGAAAAGAGACATATGTATTATTTTGGAAATTTAGATATTTATATTCTTCAGAGAAGAACAGTATGTATTCTTGCATCAATTAGAAAGTTTTTTCTCTGAGGCTTGTCCCGATTGCAAGTTACTAGATAAAGTTTCCATTGATGCACTAATACATTTCAATATTTAAAAAAATCTTTCAACCCTCTCTGCAGCTAATGTTTTACTTTATCAAATGATTTGATTCGAAATTTTTATCCTCATTGCATTTCGAAGACGGAGATTTGTAAAAATATATTGTATTTCATATTTAACAAACAAAATTGCCTAATTAATTGGAAATGTTTTAAAAACTCGAGTATCTTGAATTTTTAAAATGCATTCGAAATATTTTCTACACACTTAACGACAATTGTTATGAATTTGGTGATAAATTGTTTTAAAATATTACTCAGTAAAAATTCCTTATGCTCTTGATACATAGGAAGGAATAAAAAAAAGGCAAAATCATGTATTCTGTACTCGGAGTAACTAGTATTTTTTCTAAGAAAACCGTAGGGTAAATAAATGGAGTTCGCAATTATAACGTGATCAATCAATATGAAAATAGTTATGTTAAAAATCGGTTAAAAAGTTAATTTATGTAGAAAAAGAACAAATATATCCAGGAAAAAAGAATCCAGTACATATGATTTACACAAATTTACACAAATTTACGTTTATATTCTTCTCGTTTAACTGTCTAAAACATATTAATTTTGATTTCAAGGAATGGAGTGTCATACGATATATTTCATTTTGTGTGGCGATAAAAAATTATGTAATAAATAATTTCTGTATAAGGGGCATATATATATATCGTTTCAGAAAATCCATGTTGAACATAAGTCACAAAATATTCACACAAATTCATAACAGCAGTTCAATCAAACAATTCAAATCAAATATTCCATCAACATTTGGTCTAAAACTTGCAGCGACAGACTCTTTCAGGTATTTTAACTCAACAATATAACTTCTACAGATATAGTAAATGGAATTTTTGAATATCGGATCTGCTCCGAATACTTATAACTTATAAACTAGGAATCCAAAAGAATTTCGAATTTTGAACCTTTTATTCGACATATTGCTTTGACACTATAGGAAGGCACAAATCATTTAATTTTCTCTCAGATACTCACGTTGTCAGTACAGAAGCAGTATTAAGATTTACAGGCAATTAATTGGATAGCACGGTACAGTTGAAAGCGTATAAAATATGCTGAAAGTTTTCAGCTGGTATCATAGCAGAGTATTTTTAATAATCATCCCATAAGTCTGATCATTTAATCACTGAGTTTAGACCTTGCATGTCACAACATCATCCAAATATTTCCTATACACTTTTGAACAACTGCTATTGGCTTAGCGAAGGTCTTAAAATACAACTGAGAAACAATTCCGTATTCTCTCGATATAAGAGATCAAAAAAATATTTCCTATTTTCGAACACTACTACTTATTAGTAATAGCTTCGTAAAAATGAAAAGAGAAGAAATAGAGAAGATAGGAGAAATAAGACTGCTAAGAGTTTGATCTTTCAAAAAAATATGTGTTTCTCTAAAAGGTTAATTTTTAAAAATCATGATTTATTGCAAAATTATCCAATAACAACGGTAGATTTTTTTACATAAAAACCAGAAAAACATCGCAGATTAAAAACTACACCAATAATAAAGACGGCAATTTCGCCGAACGCAAATGAATTAGATACGCAAAAAAAATTTCCCACTTATTCAAAATAAAGCTTTTAGGACACAAATACAAATTTTGGTTAAAATACTTCAAATATTATTCAAAATGACAAAATAAGTTTTAAGCTATACCAAAATTGATCAAATAACATTTTTAAAAAAAAAGAAAGTCCTTAAAATGCTATGTGAAAAGGTAAAAAGAGGTCACCAAGTGATTCTGTATCAGTCCACCAATGAATCACACGGAAGAAACTCTATAATTCTAATTTAAGTAATTTTTAAGAGCATGGGTATGAAGTCTTTATTCTTGGACCATTGGTTGTATCATATACTTAAGATGATAATCACAACGAAATTATTTTAAAACCCTACTTTCTACATCTTACACTACTGAAAATTTACGCTCAGACATGCAGAGAACATTGGTTCTTGTATTTAAAAGTCATGACTTTTAGATAGTATCTAAAATTTACAAGAAGAATAGAAAAAATAAACCGTCACAAATTTTAACATAACAATATAGCTTTCACAGAAATAGTAAATGGAAGTTTTAAATTAAAGGCCTTAAACCTTTCTTCAAAAAGCCTTTATTTTTCAATGAATTGGGAAAACTACTATTTCTTTTTCTTTATAAACAAGATAGACGAATACATATTTTCATCATCAGAGAAATGGATTTTCTGATTTCACATTTTCATCAAATTGTATATATTTTCATGAAAATTGGATCAAAGTTTTACAATTTTATTAACGGTAATTGAAGCGAATAAAGACAACTTAAATAATTCCTCTAAAAACCGGAAAAACGAATACTTAAATTTTAATGACATAGTCATTACAACATTACGTTCATATGATATGAAACGCAAAATTATTTTCATGTCACAAATCATATAAATATATCAACTTACGGGTTAAACATTCGAAGCACGAATCATTAGCCGAAAAAGCAGCCACTGTAACATGAACTCTTGACGTAAGAACAATTTAATTCAATTTATTTACAATGTGGAAAAAATTTATTATTTCTAAGTTTATATTAAAAATAGTCATGTAAACTTTATATTTTTTCTTATAAAAAAAGATATCTCTATAGGTTTATTGCGACATTTGTTGTTTTAGTACCATGATAAGTGTCAGCCTATGATTTTTTAACTTCATGTAAAATGATATAACACAAAAAATATTGATATTCCTTTAAAAAATGTTTTAGACCCCCTCCTAAATTTAATGTTATGTAAAGCTTTTCTATGAAAGTGGAAACTATAAACAAAGAATTTCAACGTATTGGCAGTCTACATAATAACAAAAATAATGTCGTCATATTAGATCCTTTCCTTAGCTCTAGACTTGGCTGGTGCCCAAATGGGTGCAGCTTACTCAAGAATGGTTCTAACGATGGAGATATACGTATTTAGAAAGGTTTTTGGAATTGAACTCCAAGAATCACCTTAAAGTTTTTTAAGGAAGTTTGGCTTTATTAGTGCTTTATTTGGAATATTATCGAGGAGGTATGATCAATCAATATGAAAATAATTACGTCAAAAATCAGTCAAAATTTTAATTTATATAGAAAAAGATCGAATATCTCCAGGAAAAAAGATTCCAGTACATATCACATTCCATGTAACTGAGGGGCTTTACAAACTAACACATCAATCAGGTGCCATTTGCATAGTTGCTACAAGCAATATTTTAAGAAAATAAACCCATCATGAAAAATATTATGCAATGTTAATTAATATATTTAAAAAAAGTTTCTTTTAAAATCTTCCTTGTTTACCTTTCTAAAGGATTTTAATTATTTTTTCGATATATTTCATACTGAGTGACATGAAAAACTATGAAATAAATACTTTCAAACCCTCGTTGCACATAAGGCAAAAATATTTACACAAGTTTATAACAGCAATTCACTCAAACCCTATAACTCAACAATGCTATTTACATCCGTCCAAAATTACCACGTACAGAGTGTTTTAAACTTCTTAACTTACCGATATAGCTTCAACAGAAATAGTTAATGGAAGTTTAGAATAGTGGATACGGAAAACATCACTTCATTTTCTAAAACCTGAAAAAAAAATACGGGTAGTTCTCCCCACCACCACCTACTTTTTTTTCAAACCAAGACATACGAATATAGATTTTTATAAAAAAAATAGCATTTGCTGATTCTAAATAAATACCAAAATGTCAACATTTGTCTGAATAAGGAGTATATTAACATTGTTCCTGAAAACCTACGTTGAGAAGACGTAAGAAATTCACACATGTGCATAACAGCGATTCACTCATACAATTAAACTCAACTATTCCATCGACTTATTCGTCCTTTTAAAAATTTCACCATTTAAATCTACAAAAGGCATTCCTTAAATGGAATATTAAACTGCACATAATACATACGAACCTTAAAAAATATCTTTATTGACACACTACATCTTGCTGTTGAAGATCTTAGGTGTGATTTGAGACTCTAACTGGAGAATGGATTTGAAAAAAATTGTCAAATTTGTCTCTCGAGGAAAAGAATGTGTAGGGACTCTAAATTCTCGAGCCGACCTCAAAGAGCCCAATAAATAAGTACATTTCTGGATTATGCTGTGGATTTATTAACTGCTCTATATTCGTACATCATCTTGATAAATCGAGTTTACATCCTGCGAAAACAAAAGCTTATCCCTTTTGGGAACGATAATTAAAAAAATTAGATTGCCAAAACTTATTTTTCTACCAACAAAATTTAATAAATTCATGAATTCTCGAAATAATTGCACAAAATTTCTTTCAATCCCGCTAGCCTGTTTAGTAGTATGAATATACTCATTGTTTTAAAATATTTTTAATATTAATTGGAAATATCTCCTTAGGTCAAATTCTTAAATGTCAGGAAGCATACCATACCTCGCATTGTACAATCGTAACTCTTCTTAATATTGAAAAAATATAGCCTTGGTTTATGTTTTTTTAGGGATGTAATAGTCTCTGCTTCTTTTGTAACAACTGCTCACAATATGACTTTTTCCAAAACTTATAATAATCAATCATAAAACTTAGTACTTATCCTTTAGCTCACACTAATAAGTTGTAGTCATGAAGGTATGAGAAAAAAAGAATAATGAAATGAAAAAAATCTAAAACCACACTTTATAATAGTTATATCGGTAAAACAGGGGAAAAAAGCTCTTAAGATTGAATCTATTATTATACCTGAAAAGTGGATATAAATACATTACAATTATTTTCCATACAAAAACAATCCCCTATTCGATTACATATCTCACATATATGACAAATTCTCAACCCTCTCTACGTTAGTTATATCAATAAAACGAAAAACACAAGTGAGCTCATAAGATTGAACTCATTATTATATCTGAAAAGTGGTCCACATGATAATTATTTTCCATACAAAAAAATACCCTATTCAAGCCCATATCGAAGTAAAGAAAGCTTCTAACTCTTAAAGCCTTTGATTTCGAATAAAAGCTTATATTTTAATCAAAAAATAACATTCGGGTGCGTCAATAGCTGTAGAAGTCCACACGAAGAGATAAATCTCTAATTGCAATTTGGATATTTAATATTTCAATTACCATTTTGTTACTGCATTTCATTTTCCATTTTTTGCATATTATAGAATTGCATTTCCCATTTCAAGTCTTGGAATTTTACTAACTTATGCTCTTCAGAGAATAACGGAATGCGATCTAGCCTAAATTTGGATCTTTTTCTTGTCCATGTTTATAACGGTTGCAGTTGGAAAATAAAGCTTCTAGTGGTTGAATTTTTCAAATCCCTAGTAAATATTTCCTAAGAGCAGTTAAAGAGATTTTCAGAACCCGATAAAAAACTTTTTTTGTATCTCAATATTCTTCTTGCAGTTTTCAAATATAGAGAGCGATAAATCATCCAACTCAATGATACCGACTCGATTTCGAGTGCAAAATTACATTTCTTTTTTTTCTTTAAGACTGGAAAAAAGGTTTATTTTTCCCAAGCATTGCAACTAAAAGTTCTTTAAATGTGGTTTCCCTTTTAAATAACCATATCGCATTTATTATTACTTTGTTTTCATTGCCAGGTACAACAGGATAAAATATTATTAATCTGTACTTCAAAATGTAGACGTAAATTATTTCTCGACAAAAAGAACTAAATACACTAATCCTAAATAAGTTCTCATTGAAAGAGGAATAACATATCCAAGCTCATCTGCTTCCTTCATCCATCAACATCTGTTACTAAAATATTTCCCTAATGGGTGAAATTAATTAGACTGTGAATACAAAGTTGCATCGTACTATCAAGAGAAGCTATAAAATATCTGAAACATTAAAGGCCAAAACTGTCCTATTACAGCTCATAGCGATACTACAAAAAATTTGTACTCTGATATTCATATCTGAGAAACCAAGGTTGTACTTGAACAAAATGCGTAATATTTCAATATTTTCTAAATTGGTGAGTTTGTTATTCACATTGTCTCATACTTTCCGATTCAAAATGTGTCTTTCAGATTCATTATATATAAAAAGTAAACTCACAAATAATAACCATAATAATGAATAAAATCGACTGAAAAGAACAAAAAAAAATCAGTCTATAATACTTCGGTTTGTTTTCATTGTTTATATGATGAAAAGGTTATGATGGCACAATGTAAAAAAATGTTCTAGAGTCAAGAAGAAAAGAGACTAATCAAAGCAAATTTGATCAAGTTTATCGTAAATTTTTTTTAAATCTTTCACCTACAAACCAATCCACATTCAGAAGAATTCGGTATAATTACCGAAGATGATGATAACACTAATGTCAATAGAGAAAAGGAATTGTCTCTTAAAGAAAAATCAGAATCAGCTCTAACTAAAAAAATTTCAACAAACCAAAATACAGTACAGAAATCAGCTATTTCCAAAATCATCCAACCAAGAAATCGATTTTTTGAAGATGAGGTATTTAGAGATAAATACTTTGAAAAAGTATCTCGCGCATTGCTAACAGTACCACCAACTAGTACAGATGCCGAAAGAGCGTTTTCGACAGCTGGTAATTTATGCACAAAATTATGATCTAGGCTTAATGAGACAATACACAATTGATGCATTATGTTTCTTAAAAACACTTTTCAAAAATTTAAACATTTGAAAAAACCACAGGCAAGGAATAGTGATATTTGCACTTTTTTGTGATTTAAATAAATAAAATGTTATAATTCATGAGTTGCACATTATTTCTTGTGACATTTACACTGGCTAATAAAAGTGGCAAGTAAAACAACGAAACACCTGTTTTTCTTTATTTTACTTAAATTTTCTTAAATTTTCTTTCTTTTTCTTAAATTTCTAATACCGGTATTAAAACCGGTATCCCGGTATTAAGTTCTAAGAAATACCGAATACCGGTATTGAACTTTTGAACCTTAGATATAGAAATATTAGATGCGTCTTCTGCTCAACAGACTTTATTAACACAAAAGTCAATTGAAAATCTTGATGACCCCACTTTTCGGAAATGTAGTAGTAAGATCAGAGTTAATCCAGTAGTCAGATTGAATCTAGTTGTAAGAAGTTAAAAGTCATGCCTTTTTCGGTTTTTCACAGTAACCCCTTAAAACACTTAACCTATCAATATAGCTTCTGCAGAATTAGTGAATGGAACTTTCGAATAGCAAGCATCAAATACCTCATTTTGATTTCAAAAAACCAGAAAAACATGTTTTTGGGGGGAAATAAAACTTATTTTTATAAAGAAGATATACGAAAATAGATTTTTATCAGAAAAAAGATTCTAATTATACACTAAAATGTCTGGAGCTTCATGTAAAACGGATCAGGATTTTACGTCTTAATAAAGGGTAATGGCAAGCATATAAGACGTACTGAAATATTCCTTTTATAAAAATGCAGAAATGTACAGATTATAATGACACATTACAACGTTACACCCCCTCCCCCCTATACGAAGTAGAAAATAATTATTTCAGTTTATGTTATGGCCTTAAAACACGTAATAATAAGTTCAAAAATCTCACAACGAAAAAAAGTCACATCCTTCAGTTAGCTTTTTGACTTTCCACAAAACTCATTATCTGCAATAATTTTTATCAAAGTAAACGAAAAAGTATTCCTAAAAAAAGTAATTAGATATCGGCTAAAATGTAACCTGTATTATTTTGAATCTCCTTAATTTCATTCACTTAATCTCCGATTTCATTTAATTTATCTACCATTCAGGAAAAAATGTATTACTTCTTACTCTATGTTAAAAATTCATGTACAGTCACTCTTCTTTTTTAAAAAATACCTAACTTTTTGTGAACTTTTGAAGAATATTCAGGTCGTGGTAAATCTTCTTCAGCCAAACAAGAAAAAAAATTATTCGAAATAAAAAGAAAATGATCTTTTCGGCTGTACTGCTACAATTTTTTTTTAATTTAAAAATATTAATATATATGCATATATACATATTTATGAAAAAAGGTGAATTTCTTAGTAATAAAGACTGATTATACTCAACATTTCAAGAACGCCAGAAAAAAAAACCAAGTTGGAGGAATATCCGACGCACAAACCAGAACGAAGAGGACGTTGACTTGAGCAGGTAAATCGGGGGGGGGGGGGAAGAATTCGTAAAAGGGGATATTACAGTGTTCATAAAACAACCGAAACCTCAAAAAAAATTTTAACGATCCTGTACACAATCCTGACATTCTTCACGTGTAATTTTATATTCTAACTGGATGATGTATTGTAAAGGAATTTTTAGATATGGCTCGCTAAGAGAGGAATGTTTTGGAAATAGAGAATCGAAAAAAATTATTCCGATCTCTAGTAGCCCATTCATAAATTCCTGTCCTCAAGACAAGTTGTCGATGGGATTTAACTTTGTGTGTAATTTTCGTGATAACGATAAATCTAGTTTACGTCCTGGTGCATACTCCTTGGTAACATTTAGTAATCGAATACCAAAACAAAAAAAAAGCTGACACACATTCATGACGAGCGAATAAATCAGATAATACATATGA